>LOJH01055665.1:0-11827 GCA_001685095.1 Ellobius talpinus | reverse complement strand
ATTATTGAGTCTGGGGACTTCCCTCATGGCCTTAGAAATTCTAGGGTCTTTCAACAGTTCTTAGGTTAGGAGCTTATGACAAAAATTGCATTCAAGTGTGAAATAAACGATTATATATTTACTTATGTAAATATATGTGGGTGTTTGTAAGACTGGTGTCTCCTTGGGCACATATAAGATGTATTCAATGAATCTGTGTGTAGGCACATAGGTCAGGGTTTGCATGTGTGGGTGCATGCCACAATACCTATGTGGAAGGCAGAGTAGAGCCTGCAGGAGTCTGTTCTCTCCATCTACTGTGTGGGCAATTAGGATCAGGTTGTCATATCTTCACACACAGAGACATCTCGCTAGTCATCCCTGTTTGATTTTGTTTGGAGGGTTATGCTGTCATGATTGGGAACAGTTGTCCTCAGAACATTGCAGTCCATGTAATTCGCTGTATAGATGGAGTGTTTGAGACTTTTCTCTTACCAGCATCATCTCCATTCTCAGAGAGCTTAGGCTTCTTCTGAGCCTATGTTCCTCCCTGTGACTCCTGCCCCATAACTGCAAACAGAAACCTTGAGTCTCGGGCTCCTGTCCTCTTTAGGAGACTCCAGCCAGCTTCTGAGACCCCTCCCCACAAAGCCAGAGAGTAGATACCCTTACCTGTAATCAAAAACCCCTGCCAGGGGGTACACCCTTTGCAGAGAAGCACAGAGGACTCCATCAATCTTCCCACTTGGTGACCTGCCTCTGAGGAGAAGAGCCTCAGCTCCAGAACAGAACTCAGACTCAGCTGTTCCTCCTTCTAGGCTGAGATTCTTCTCAGACAGGAGCACTTCCTAGAAATCAATGGGTTATGAGAGTGGGGAATGAGTTCAAGGCACTTCTTAATCCCTTCCACTCTCAGTGTTGTCTTGCAACCCTCTCAGCTTGCTTTTATATTTCTCCACCAAGCAACATTTGTTTAGCAGCAATGCTGATAAGCATCCCCATGCCCTCAGGAACAATGACTCATCCCAGGGCTGACGCCTGCTGTGTCCTTGCCTTGAGTCAGTCAGCACTAAAGTGGGAGCCTCCATCATGTCAGCAAGTCCTTGTGTCACAGAGACCCAGCTAAGCACCCAGTCTATCCTGTTCTCAATGCTCTGGGATGGAGGTATATACTTAATCCCCGCAGGAAGGTGACAGAAATGTCTCTGAGGGCTGGAAAGAGGCAGGCTGAGTGATGACTAGGGATGAAGATCAATCCTTTATCACTAATGACACCAGTCAAATTAATGATCCAAGAGAGAGATCCAGGAACAGTTGTTTGAGGAGTTTCACGAGATCAGTGTTGGGGAAGAGGTGACCTGTGTGTCCTTGAAAGGACTGTGGGCTCCCTATTCCTATGGAGGGTTTCAAAACAACATTCTAGAATTTTGGGTAGGGTGAGCCCGTGTTGCCCCTGATCTTCCTGGGCCACCTTTGCCCTTTGCCTGGGTGATTCCCTAGTGGTAATCTTGTTTTCCCCTTTGAGAGATGCCAGGAGGAGGGAGCCCTTCAAGGTCCCCATGCCAAAAAGTGTTCTCAGACAAAGGAAGGAGCCAGGAGGTCAAAGCAGGGTCTTCTGAAGATGCTCAAGGTGAGCAAAGACAGAGATGGAAATCAGTCTGTACAGGGAAACAAATTTCAGAGCATTGAGCAATGCCCTGCTATCACCCCCTGGACGTCACTGGGAAAACTGCAATCTGATGTCTAGGGCTATAGCAAGCATGGTCAAGAAGTCAAGTGTGAAATTCCCTGATACATTCAGCACAGGTGGGATGCAGGACCTGTCATCCTAA
Source organism: Ellobius talpinus (assembly GCA_001685095.1). Classification (NCBI taxonomy): domain Eukaryota; kingdom Metazoa; phylum Chordata; class Mammalia; order Rodentia; family Cricetidae; genus Ellobius; species Ellobius talpinus. The sequence goes on along the minus strand of LOJH01055665.1, from coordinate 10,016 downwards.
TCAGTGCGCTTTTCAGGATTTGTAATTCCTTCTAATGTAGGATAGGTCTAGACATGGTTCCAGATTTGTCCTGGGAAGCCCTGAACTAAAATTGGAAATGGTGTAAATCCAGAGAACCAGCATTCTCAGGAGGAGCCTTCTGCTCAGGAAATTTAGGAGGAAAGTCCTAGGACATTTTTCTTGAGAGTGAAAGGACAGGACACAGCTGGGCATGGTGGTGAATGCCTTTAATCCCAGTACTCAGGAGGCAGAGGCATTTGGGTCCTGGCCCGTCTCATCTATGGACAAGTTCCAGGACAGCTGGGGTTACACAAAGAAGTCATTTCTGATGAAAGAAATAGGAGAGAACACTAATGTACGGGACTGTGATGCACTTTCTGACCAATCACTGCTTTCTAAATCCTACCTTCTCTTTGCCCAGAGGATACTTATGGGTTTTGCTCTTGAGTACAAAACACATTGATTCAAATAGATATGTCTTCCCTATACAGTGTTCTAACGTTTTTTTCTTTTGCTGTGATAAAAAGACATCCCCAAAAAAGAGTAGTTTAGGAAAGAGAGTAGAGTCCATTTTCCTTCTGATAAATATTGTAGCGCTGAAGAAAGTCAAGGCAGAAAGCATGCTATTTGCTGGCTCCCCCTCTGACTCATGCTTACCTAGCTTTCTTATACAACCAATGAGCATCTGCATAGGAATGATGCTGCCCACAGTGGTATGGGTCCTCCTCTACCATTTAAGACAATCACTTACAGAAATGTACAGCCTTATCTGAGTTGGTTGAGACTCTGTTTTCTTTGTTGTTGTTGTTTGTTTGTTTTTGCATCCTGACCACAGTTTCCCCTGACTCCTCTCCTTCCAGTCCCTCTGCCCACTTCTCCCCTCTGTATTGATCTACTTGTATGTTTTATGCCAAAACAATATAATTTTTATTACTGTAGCTCTACAGTAGAACTTGAAATCAGGGCTGGTGATACTACCAGAAGTTGTTTTATTGTACAGGATTGTTTTAGCTATCTTGGGTTATTTTTTTTCATAAGAAGTTGAGTATTGTTCTTTGAAGTTCTGTCAAAAATTGTGTTAGAATTTTGGTGGGAATTGCATTGAATCTGGAGATTACTTTTGATAAGATGGCCATTTTTACTATGTTAATCCTACTGATCCATGAGCATGGGAGATATCTTTTGATATCTTCTCTAATTTTTGTTTTCAAAGACTTGAAGTTTTTGTCCTAAAGGTCTTTCACTTGCTTGGTGACTTAGTTGGGATATTTATTGCTGTGAAGAGAAACCATGACCTTGGTCACTCTTATAGAGGAAAATATTTAATTGTGGTGACTCAGTTTCAGAGGTTCAGCAAATTATCATCATCGTGAAGAGAATGGTGGTGTGCGGACAGATATGGGACTTGAGAAGTAGGTGGGGGTCCTACATCTTCTATGCAACAGCAAATGGTCTGTCTGTCACAAAAGCAAACAAAGCTCGAGTGAAAGACACCTCAAAGCCCACACACAGTGACACACTTCCTTCAACAAAGAAACACCTACTTCAACAAGGCCACACCTCTTAATAATGCCACTCCCTTCGGGGGGCGTTTTCTTTAAAACTGTCACACTTGGTTAGAGTTGCACTAAGATAGCTTTTATTATTTGTGGATATTTTAAAGAGTATTTTAGCATTGATTTTTTTTCTCAGCACATTTATCATTTGTATGTAGGAGGGCTTCTGATTTTTTCAGACCATTATGTAATCAGTCACTTCGCTGAAGGTGTTTATCAGCTCTCGGGGTTCTCTGGTTGAATTTTTGGGTTCAGCTTTGTATACAATCATATCATAGGTGAATAGTGATTCTTTGAGCTTTTTGTTTCCAGTTAATAGCTGCTTGATCTCCCTCAATTGTCTTATTGCTCTAGCTAAAACTTCAAGTACTCTCTTGATTATCAGATATGGAAAGAGTTATACAACCTTGTCATGTGTCTGATTTTAATGGAAATGCTTTAACTTTTCTGCTGAAAACAGAACTTGGGTCCTCTACAAGAGCAATCAGATTTCTTAACCACTGAGCCATCTCTCCAGCTCTCCCAGGTGAATGCTTTCAGATGCAGATCAGACTGGTAGAGGGTAGTAAGCAAGAGCTTGCTGGAACTATGGCTGGAAGGGACAGGTGTGTCTGGCAGACCTGGATTAGAAATTTAGGTCTCTTACTTTCTCTATATAAGACCATTGTTACTAATACCCAGTATCTAAAGTTGATCCCCAAAAGGATTGCTTCCCTAAAGAGTACAATGAGGAATGATGAGAGACAGATACTAAAGGTGTTTGAAGTGACTTCCTAAACAGAGAGAGCCCTGTATTAGATGTGGGATCTTTTGGAAGGTACAAAGCAAAGCCCTGTCCTTTGCATTTCTGGAGTAGTGATAGCAACATGCCAGAAAACAGGATTTCCTGTCCAGTAGGTGGGATTGGGAGTCCTGGAACTGGCAGAATTCTCCAGAGGTGGGTAGTTTAGTTCTAGAGTCAAAGGTTTATCTCTGTGTATCACTTCATAGAAACAGACATCTCCTCAAGCTGCCAATGGCCTGAATTAACATCTGTGAAAAACAGCTGTTGCTGCTCCACATACACTTGAAAAGGCCTCCAGGGAGAAAACGCTGGATATGTGATTGTACATAGAACAGCTTGCTTGTCAGTCATGGCCTATGAGACAGATGTGCACACTGTTTTTCTGTGTCTCTTTTCCAATGATAGCACACATTGTTAATGAATGTTGCCATGGTGATAAGGTAGCCTCAAATACGAACACAGCCCTGACATGAGGACAGGACAGCTATCCAGATCAGCACCTTCTGTTACTACTCATCTACAGGAGACAATTTGCTAGACTTAATCCCTGAGGAGATGGAGGCATCAGACAGACCTATGGCCTCTCTCCTGCTCCTAGGGCTCCCTGAATTTCCTGTAAAATCTCATAAGCCCATCAGAAGAGATGGCTAAAGGCCTGGGCATTGGAACAACTGGACTCTCCATGCTGAGACTCAGAAGAAGATGCCTAGTTGAGTATTAGATGCCTAGGGACTGGGCCCATGGAGCTAGGTAACCTTGTGACATTTCTTCGCATAGGTGTTGGAAACTGAACTCAGATCTTCTGGAAGACTAGCATGTGCTATTAAACATTGGGCTATCTCTCCAGCCCTCCTTTCTCTTTCTCTTCCTTCTTCCACTTGTGTTCGAGTCAACCCCTGAATTTACCCTCTAGATACCTTTCTACCTCTGGTCCATTATAACTAGGGCTTTGGGGGTACAGAATGCCCCTGCTATTTTGGGATGTTCCAGTGCCTGGAAAAAGGTTCAAACAGCTGAGTATGAATGAATGAATGAATGAATGAATGAATGATGATACAAGGGCACTGATTTGAAGGAATCTCATGTTGGTAGATAACAAAATAGATTAATGTCCAGTTTGACTTTAAATTTACAATTTCTTACACATTTTAGATATGTAAATGATACACACAGAGAATACGTGTGTGTTTACTCATGCATACCCGAGTGTATGAGTGAGAAAATGCTGCTGCACATATAGGGAGGTTAGATGATATGGGGAAGTGGTTCTCTCCTTCCACAAATTTGAATCTAGGGATTGAAATAAGCATGACCACCTTGGCAACAAGTGCCTTTACCTACTGAGCCATTTTGGTGGTCTACCCTGCTCTGGTTTTAGAGGATAACCCTGCCACAGTTGCGAACAAAGTCTTCAGGAAACAATGGTTAATGATAATAAGCTTTAAACAGAAAACAATCTGGTTCCCCCTCCCCTTACTGTTTCCAGTTCACCAAGGACTTCCTGCAGCTGAACCTCTGCTCCTCTCTGCCCTCTCGCTTTTGGTTATAAGAGCAAACACTTAGTTTCCTCTTAAGCTTCTAAATTAGAAGACTCCAGCCATACTTTGAGTTCCCATCCACTGTCAAGTCATGGTCTCTGAAATTATGTGTTAGGACACAGGTTTGCAGCTTTAGCGCAGATTCCCACAGCCTTAATCAGGCCACATCTCCTGCAGCTCCTCTAGGACAGAGAGTGTAGGAGCTGTCTCTGCTGTGACCTGACAACTCTCAGTTTACAGCACCTGGTTCCTCCATGATCCTTGTCACATACACTGCACTAATGTAAACACATGGCATGTAACTTCCCTCTGCCCCTATAAGGTTATAGAAGATCAGACTTTTCCCTTGTGCGAGGAACCAGAAGACTGCTCAATGATGTTGCCCAGAAATGGACTGTGCTCTCAGAAGAGGCTTATTGGCCTTTCTCTATGATCAGTCTCATGGAAACAACTTATTTCATGTTCTCTCACACTCCCTAGCTTTCTCTTATTTTCACTACTTTAAAAGCTTTTAAAAGTATTTTTTAGAATTTTCTAGATGTTTATTGTATTTACACCATTTCCATTCCTCAGTCTTGCCCTCTTCCTGTTCTCTTGCCTTCCATTCTCTTTCCAATTCATGCCTCTTCTGCAATTATTTCTATTATCATTATTATCACACAATATATATTATATATATGTATATATATTATAAATATATTACTGTTAATAGCATTTTATTCTGAGCTGGTTGGGATTTAAAAATGTGAATATTGGAAATTACATCATTTCTATTTTAGACTTGCATTACAGAATAATTGGAGAATTCACTTTGTAGAAATAAATTAATGGCTTCCTAATGACCCTTCAGTGTTTGTTTTAGTTATTTCCAAATTTTTAGTGAAAAATGCATATATATCACCCAAAGCCTAGTAAGTTCTACTTTATGGAATTTGAGGGTCCCTGTATGGTGATGTTTCTGGAATATATTTTATTTTTGGAAAAATGAGGATTCCTTCTTTATTGAGTGCATTTAATGTAAGTATAGTCACTTTTTGGAACCCTAGGAACTTGATGGTCAACAAGTCTAATGGTAATGATTTGCTTCAGGTTCTCTGAGAAACTCTGTTTAAAAAAAATTAGGTAGAGAACAAATGGGAAAGACATATGACATCATGGAGCCTCCACACCTGAACAAATGTATGGGCAATTACACCCACACATGTGCATGTGCACATACACAACTATTTGTATATGCATGCACACTTACAGAAATTTTAGAAAACGGTAACCTTTTAAAACACTCTGATGTAGAGAAGAAATTATTTTTGTTTTATTTTATTATTAAAACAATCTTTTCTTATTTTATATAACAATCCCAGTTCTCTCTTCCTTCCTTCCTCCCACTCCCACAGCCTTCCACCCACCCCACCCCCATGCACTCCTTAGAGAGTGTAAGGTTTCCCATGGGGAGTCAACAATTCTGGTGAATTACTTTGAGGAAGGACCACGGCCCTTTCCCCATATCTAGGCTGAGAAAGGTATCCTTCCAAAGAGAATGGGCTCTGAAAAGCCAATTCAAGCCCTATGGATGAATCCTGGTCCCACTTTCAGTGGCCCAGCCACACAACTGTTACCCACATTCAGAGGGCCTTGTTTGGGCCTATATAGGTTCCCCTGGTATCATTCCAGAGTCAGTGAGCTCCCACTAGCTCAGGTCAGCTGTCTGTGGGTATCCCCATCATGATCCTGAGCCATTTGCTCATTTTATCACTCCTTCCTCTCGTCTGCAGAGAAGGAGAGCAAGGAAAGAGATAGCTTGATTGAGAGAGCCATTCTGGAGCTAATGAGAAACTTGACACTAGAAAAGTTCACAGGAATCCACAAGGATGGGCCTAGTTAAAACCCTAAGCAATAGTGGAGAGGATGCCTGTACTGGCCTTCTCCTGTAATCAGATTGACAACTACTTTGATTGTCATCATAGAAACTTCATTCAGCTACTGATGGAAGCAGACAAAGAAATCCACAGAAAGCACTGGGCCGAACTCTCAGAAAACGAATTCTTGATTGTCTAAGCCACTGAAGTTGTGAGTGATCTAAGTTCAAGGAAGTGAACTTGAAGATAAATGCTGTGGTGTATTTTCTGCCAGAAAAGCAGGTTATTAGCAATTTCCTCAAGTATGTATGAAAAATAGGATGTAGGAAAAGTCTGGGCACAAAAGTCCTTGTATTTGGTCCCTTTAAAAAATAAAAAAAATGATGGAGAATTTAAGTCTTATAAATGTGTGCTGTATAAGAACTTCCATGATATCTGTCAGGCTATGTGCAGGTAGACCATGTCTCCCACCTGTACAGTCAAGCATTGCTATGGTTACTCGTTTCCAGCCAGTCAGTGTGACATTCTAAGCCTGAAAGAAATCTTGTGACTACTTGTATATCATAATGGCTATGTTTCTTATTATTTATTCAAGAAATGCTCTTTGATCCTGAAAATGTAATTTATACATTGTCCAGAGTTGGTTCTGGGAGGCAGAGTGTGAGGGAGTGAATGGTATGAGTGTCAGTGTATCAGTGAGTGGATGAGTAAATAAATGAGTGAGTGACTGAGTGTGTGTGTGTGTGTGTATGACAGTAGTGTGTATGAATATGTAGGTGATGATTCAGTGAGAGACTGAGTGAATGATATCGAAGACAGATTAAGCATTCACGTGAAGAAATGTAACAGAGTAGAGAGAAGTATGTATAAATGTTGTAAGAGGGCTGCTTGGCTACTTGTTCATTTCCCAGCTGCTCAGACTCCAGAAATAACCACACAGAAACTGTATTAATTAAATCACTACTTGGCCCATTAGTTCTATCTTCTCATTGGCTAACTCTTACATCTTAATTTAACCCATTTTCATTAATCTGTGTATCACTATGAGGCTGTGTCTTACCAGGTAAAGTTCTAGCATCTGTCTCCAACAGGGCTACAAGGCTTCTCTCTGACTCTGCCTCCTTTCTCCCAGCATTCAGTTTAATTTTCCCGCCTAGCTAAATTCTGCCTTGCTATAGGCCAAAGCAGTTTCTTTATTGATTAACCAATAAACGCAATACATAGACAGGAGGACCTTCCACACCATATAGAAGAGAGATGTGTGGAGAAAAGTGATGTAGCTGTATGTAAGGAGATGTAACTTTGTAAGGAGATTGTCATGAGATTTTTCAAGTAAAAGAGAAGGTTTCTATCAGGAAAGCATGCACTTGCTCCTTGTTTCTTAAGTTACCATCAGAATGTGTGAGTACTTTCCTAAGGACCCTCAGACAGAGAAGAATTTTTTCTAAATCCTACTGCTCTGAAGGTATTCTTTCTGCAACCCTGGGGATAGTTCTGGGAGCTGGCATTCTGGGCTGTGGTACCTTCTTGATCTCCTTTTGTTGTCTTATTCCTCTACCTAGAACTTTGAGTACTAATTTAAACAGATATATATAGAGAGAGCACAACCTAGCCTTGTTTTTGATTTTAGTGGAATCGCTTTGAGTTTCACTCTATTTAATTTGAAGTTGTCTGTTGGCATTCTGTACACTGCCTTTATCATATTTAGGTGTGTTCCTTTTATACCTGATCTCATCAAATCTTTTAACAGGAAGGTGTGTTGAATTTTTTTCAAAGGCTTTCTAGCATCTAATGAGATGATTTTGTGGGTTTCTTTAACTTTGTTTATATGGTGGATTACATTGAGAGAATTTTTTATGCGAAATCATCGCTGCACCTCTGGAATGAAGCTTACTTGATCATGGTAGATGATCTTTTTGGTTTGTTCTTTGTTTTGACTTGTAAGAATTTTATTGAATAATTTTTCCATTAATGTTCATGATTGGAATTAGTGAGCAATTCTCTTTCTTTCTTGAATTTTTCTCTGGTTTGGGTATCAGGGTGATGGGTATCATTAAAATAATTTGGCAATCTTCTGTAGCCTTAGGCCCTGTTGTCACAGCCTTAATCAGACTACATCTCCTGCAGCTCACTCTAGGTCAGACACTTTAGGAGTTGTCTGTATTGTGTCCTGACTACTCTGAGTTTACAACACCTGGCTCCTCCATGCTACATGTAACATCCACTACACTAAACTAAATACCTAGTGTGAAACTTCCTTTTGTCCCTAAAAGGTCATAAAAGACCAGACCTTTCCTTTGTTCCGGGGATTGGGAGAAGACGACTCAATGATGATGCCCAGAAATGGAGAGTGTTCTGATGCCTTTCATGATAACTATTTCTTGTTCTCACACTCTTCCTGGTTGTTTTTTATTTTCACTTCATTTTAAATCTGTTAAAAGGGTTTTTTAAAAGAAATTTCTACATGATTATTATATTTACAGCATTTCCAACCCTCATTATCACCATCTACCTCTTCCCATGTCTTTCTATCATTCTCAAATTCATGCCTCTTCTGCAATTATTATTATTATTACTCATATATTTATGCAAAATTGATGAATATATAAATACAATCTTCTGGGCTCATTTAGTGTTGCCCATGTATATATTTGTTTATGGCTGACCATTTGGGATTGGATAATCTCTCTGGATATCATTCCCAAAGAATACTGACTTTTCCCTATTTCAACACTCATTAATTACTGTACCTCTTTACATATGAATCAATTCCCGAAGGGTTTCCTCATTCATGCTAGCATATAAGTTGGAATTGTCAGTGTTTAGGTCTTTTTTAGTTGGCCAGATAGTTAGGAATTTGTAAATATAGCTTCCTTGTCACATATAGAAGACAAAATCTCACAGTAGACATCCTGGTCTCTGACTCTTACAATCACTCCATCTCCTCTTCTGAGATGTTTCCTAAGTTTTGAACAATGGGAGTGTAATACAGATAAATAAATTGGAGCTGGACATCCTGTGGAGGTCTGTTTTTCTATGCATTTGGACTAGATTTGAAGTTGGTCTCTTTCTGTGAAAGTAGAGGATTCTGTAATGACAGTGAAAGCTACATTTAGCTGCGGGTATAAGGACTTGTTCTTAATATTTACCTAGAAAGTATACTGCTTTAAGAAAATGTACAGAGTATGTTCTCTATCATCCATGACCTTTTTAGTCAATTGTAGTTGTCTAGGACTCCAATACCAGAAATGATTTCCCTCCTATCAAGCCAATCTTAAGTCTAATTAGACAATTGTTGGTTACCTCCAAGATATAAATTCCACCCTTGCAACTTGAGGGATATCATGCCTTGCTGGTCATTTCTGTGGTTTGTAGGCATCACAACTGAGTAGGATTGTTGCCAGCTTGCATAGAAAATTCAAGTACTGTAAGGGCTATTTTTCAAGGAGAAGACTTCTGTGTCAGATCTAGCTAGATTACTCAAAGCCTTGGATCCTATAAATACAGGGTGTCTTCAACAGTAACTACATATTTCAGATTCTATGAGGCAGCCAAGGGGAACACAATAACTTATATTGTTTGGGGAATTTTTTGGACTAAAGTGATCAACAATTTGATAGGATGTTTCTCATCCCTGAAGCTGGATTTCTATAAGTTGGTGGCTCATGGTGGGGAGGATTCTCACCCCAAGTAATATGGCTTCATACATATATGATACAATTTTAGGTAAACATAAAATAATATGAATCTCTATAACCTTTTTATCATCCTTAGTGTTATTCATCCCTCTTCTAACCTTCTCCCTCTGATTATACTCATCCCCCTTTCCTAATAAATATCCCTTCTTTTTTAATTCCCCCTAAATATCATCTGTACACTGCTCCTCCTGCCTCCATCTTTTATCTTTCCTCATTTATCTAGATATTCTGCTTATGTACACCCATCTGAAGATTCAGAATTGGGCACTGCAAATGTGGAAGAACATATGGATGTCTTTCTTAGTCTCAGTTACTTTGAACTCTGTTTAGGATAGCTACACCTGCTTGTTTCTTAGGTCCATTTTATTGGAAAATCTTTTTCAACCCTTTAATCTGAGGTAAAGTCTATCTTTGAAGTTGAGGTGTGTTTCTTGTATGCAGTAAAAGAATGTATCCCGTTTTTGAGTCCATTCTGTTAACCTGCATCTTTTTATAGGTGAATTGAGTCAATTGATATTAAGAAATATTGATGGCCCTTTGTTTCTATAGCCTGCCAGCAGCAGCAAGGTCCCTTGGCCAGCAAG
>LOJH01055663.1:0-11827 GCA_001685095.1 Ellobius talpinus | reverse complement strand
GGGGATCTTGCAACATTTTTTAAAAAATCATAAAATACAGTATAGGTCCTCTCCTTCGATGTCAGCACTTCCCATTTTGAATCATACACTGCAGAGTCTGACCCTTGGTCATGTACTGTGAAATGTAGCACCAAGAGCACATTTGGGTTAAACTACACTGTCAGTAAAATACATACCAGAGTTTGAGGAACTGATATTAAGAAACATACACTTTAATAAAAGAATTTAAAATATATTGGGTTATTTTAATGTTTTCTTTATATTTTTAATTTAAACTCTAGAGAATTTAAGGTTACATGTTTGGCTTATACTTTTTTTTTGTTGGAAAGTTCTTGTTTAGTTGAAAGCAGAGGTATTGTCAACTGAGAACATCAACTTAAATTTTAGCCCTGGTTTTCAATCCCCAAACTACATTTCTCTGAGGGTGACTTGGATGCATCCCACATTGTTCATTTATGAGATAAGGATTTTTCTCAGATTAAGTGTGTGTGTGTGTGTGTGTGTGTGTGTGTGTGTGTGTGTAAGGATACCATGTTGTGCGTTTGGTGGTCAGAAGACAACTTCCAGGTGGATGCTTTCCTTCCATCATGTGAGTTCCTGTGGTCAAAGGCAGGTGTTCAGTTCTGGCACCAAGTGTCCTTACTTGCTGAGCCTCTTGCTGGTCCTAGACACATTTATTCTCTTCTTTTAGAGTAATTTGAGAACTATAGTTAATATACTTAAACCTCTGATCCATGGTCAGACTATATAACTATTACCCGAAGGAGAAGTAAAGGACTTCCACTTCAATCCTATGGTGAGAGTCATTCTCGTGAAATTTGTGTTGTTGGCAGTGAAACACGGTTCCTTTAAAAATGGAAGTGTGGATCAGGGCATGACAAGAAATTAAGGGAGCTCAGCTGTTGCTCATTTTTCTTCTAAAATTTCTTTGGCCTTTTCAGCTGCTGAATTCCTAACCTTGAAATAAGTCCTAGGACAACTTTCATGTCTAGCACTTAGCATTCCTTCAAAATCCTACACCCACAGGCAGAATTCTTTCCTCGCTGCTGCAAGCTTGGCATGGGCTCCTTGTACCCTGACTTCCCTGCTCTTTGACTCATCTCTTGGAGCTGACCTGGCAGTCAGTGCTGGGCCACACCAGACACATTCTCAAAGTCTGCCACATTCAACTGCTTTGGGGTTTCCTGCAAGGGTCTCAGGTTCCTACTACTCCACATGGCCCAGTTGCTTTCCCCATACTTCACAATTATACGCTGTGCTTTACTTAGCTTCATTAATTAAAGAAATATAGGAGTCTCAGTCTGCTACTTGTAAAACTAGTGCAGAACAACTAATTTTCTTTCAATGAATTGTTGTCTTAAGAAATATGCACATCGACCTTGTTTTGTTTTCTTTTGAGTAATATTTCTTCTTGGGAATCTACTTGGCATATTCCATATTCTTCTATTATTATTTACAATAGTCAAACATTTATTAATTAATGTAATGAATTTTAGTCCTCATATGTTGTATGTGAATTCATTTAGAGTTTATTATGTGAATAGCTTTAGAGTTCCATGCTATGTCGACTGTATATAAACTAATTGAAGAACTCCATCTAAAACCCAGGGCTCATTGAAAATTATTGCTGATATTTATTTATGTACATTTAGTAATATTAAAATGTCTAGCTCAGAGCATCTAAAATGGTCCTTTTCCTTCTTATCTAGTCTTTAAAAAAATCTATTTACTAGAGCCTTTTGTCAATCTCATTTAGAAACCCCTTCAGTAATCTCCTTTAGTTATAAACTCTCAAGTATACATGTTGACTTAGTTAGCTTAGTGAAGACATACTGTTGTCAGCTCCAGGAACTACCTTTGCACTCAATGGAGAACAAATCTCACGTTGATCCTTCAAACACAAGGCTTGCTTTTTTTCCTATTACTCTTCTCTACATAGTAATTCTCTAAAATTCTGCATTTAGGATGGGAATAAGATACACACAACAGTTTCCAAAATAAAACAAAAAGACACAACTGTAGTGAAAAAACCTTTCTAAATAGGAATAGAGAAGTGATGCAGGAAGTTTGGTAACTCTAGTGGGAAACAATGATAATCTTCATGTCTTCCTGTTTGTAAAATTTCAATATCCATAATTATGTGTTTCTATTGTATAGATTCAAATTCTGTTATCAATTCAATTCTGAGGATTTTGTTTTCTAATTTCACCGATCAGGGCGACTTCCATCTCAGTAACTGCTGAACTCTTTTCCCTAGCAAGTTTAAGTTACACTAGATCTTATTTAGGATCTTCCGAGAATGCAGATTTTGTTGCCTTCTCACCTTCTAGCGACAGTCACTTTTACACCGCCTTTTACCCTCAGAACTACGTAGTGTCTGAGGGAGGAGAAATGAATGCAATAGGCCAGTCACCGTAGTCATATCACCTACTTTTGCAGCTACCAAAGAAGCCATTTCGCACATACATGCGAGTTCGTAACTTCCCTCTTCACAGGAAGATTTGCTCCCATCCCTTTTGAGTAAAATAGAACACGATGGTTTCATTTTTTCTCTCTCCCTCGCTTCTCTCATTCCTTCTTTGCTTCTTACCTCCTGTTTGCTTTTTTTCTTTAAAAAGTTGTCTTGTTACATGTCAAAGCTGCGATCAGCCTAATGTTCAGTATGACATAGCCAAAGCCACCCTCAAACATGTGAGAATCCTCACATACAAAACACTTCTTTTCTTCTGCTAGACTTAAAGTGCAAATTCAATCATCAGCATTTTACAACAGATCCCACGTTTAGGAAGCAAGATGTCAGCGTTTTATGGTGCGCATTTTAGTAGGCGTCATTAGTTTCTCCTTGAGGGTGCGAACATTTGAACCGTAGTCCTTTCAATTCTTTTCCTTACCATCGAAATCCGATTATTCTCACCGTAAATACCGTCTCTTTAGCCTCTCAGGGAATTTCTCAGTAAATCATATTCTTAAAAAACCCGGGACATCCTTGTCGATGGTTCTCAGCATCCTTCATGGAGCTGTCTCTGATGTGCTTAGGCCAAGGAAGTAAGACATACCTCTCTTTGGATAGATTAAGTTCAGCAAATTTGGGAGCGTGCAGGTTATAGGACTCCTGCAAGGGGTTTGATTGGGGTCATTATATATCACAGTGCCTTTATTCTAAATTTTTCCTTTGTTTCACTCTGGTCTTTGACATCTCACTTCTGCAAAGCATATCAAATATGTAGATACACATGCAGCATAGAATTTGAGAGGACATTCAAAAGTATTTAATTTATTGTAAAAAAGAAAAAAATGGTTTGAATTTTCTGCAGTAAATTATGCTGCAGATGTCAGGAGTTTCAATTATCAACTTTATGCCTGAATTGCGATTATTCCTAATTGATCTGTAAATAAAGACTGCCTCTTAACGATACTGTGAGCTCAGACGTTATTTACAAATACTTACTAAGTGCCTAACAGATAATGAAGATGCAAAGATAAGTAAAGAGACAATACAGTTGCTACCATCTTTAATTCATATCTTACTCAAAGAATAGAACCATTAGAAGACAAAATGGAACAGGTGGCAGCTAATCCATTACAAGTGGGATATTGAAGAGGGAAAATAAGTGAAGAAGATTTTAAACTTTAAAGATTTGGAGAAAAGATGTAAGGATGTAACATCTGAAAAAATTAGTAAAAATTTGCCAATAAGATTTCCCAGATCAAAGAGGTATATAGAATGTGATAATTAATTTTCCAGATCAAGGAGGTATAAAGAATGTGGTATTTAATAAATAAATGGTTTGTCTTTGCTCTCATGTTTTGGGAAATCCGTGTCCAGTTGTCCAATAGGTCAGGTGAATGGGAGTGACTTGTGTACTGGAGAAGAGAATATGAGACTTATTATGGCGAGTGTGATGTTGATGGTGTTGGAGTGTAAATTAGCAAAGAAAAGGTAGGAACTGGTAGAATGGTAGCAACCTAGCTTCAATCCCAACTCACAATAGAGAGACTACCATGAAAGAACAATATTTAGTAGGGAAGTAAAGAATGAAGAAGTAGCTAGAATGAATTATTAGAAAGAAAGGAACTCAATAAGTAAACACACTTTCAAAAAACAATAAACTAAAATCAAACCAAACCCAACCTATGAAGGCAAATGAAGCCTATTTGTTAGGCCTAATTCAAAGTACAAGGTGGCTGCAGTTTTACCAAAACATGAGTGCGCTTGAGAAAAATTGATGGTACCATCATCAGTCATCCCAGAATAAAATTGCCATTTCTGGATGGCTAAGTTTGAGGCTGGTGTTCCTTATATGTGGCAAACACCCTATCTGAAGAAATGAGTTCTCTGGGATCTGAGGATGCAGTCAACAATCATAATGGGGAGGTCATGGTCATAGAGTAGCGACATGTCTACATCTCAGAAGGTGTCTGGGGAGGAAATGCATTTGGCGGACAATGTATATTCTACTTCGAAGAAGACACAATGTTCTCCTATATTCTGTCATGTAGGCATCAATTAAATTTATAAATCCATTTTTTATGATAGTCCTAGGATTTAATATTACTTTCTTAATTTCTACATTTCAGAAATTTCTGACTTTGTGACAACTGATTATTTGGGAGTTATTGGTGGTGAGAGATGCTGCAGGTCAGACAGCAGACGGATAAGGGATGAGAAGGAAATGCAAGAAAGCATGGAAGACAGATCATAGCTTTGAGAAATATAAGGAGTGAATCTAAAGGGGGGCATGAAAACTTGAGCACATTTATGGAAAGATAAAGTTAGTAAAAAAAACAAACAAAAAGACACTTAAGTTGTCTTCAATAAAGGCTGTGAGAAAATTAATGGTCTCAGATGAAGGGATAAATCTTAGCCAGGAAGCAGAAACCTTTCCCATTCCTTCTGGTATCAGAGACCTACACTGTACTCGAGTCAAGGTGGCCACTGCTAACGAGTAAACATTGCTAGACAATTTTTAGCATAATCTAAAAAGTGAATAAAGTCAAGGGTGGGGAAGTTTTGGTTGATATTAAATTGAGCAGGTTTGCAAGAAAGACAATAAAGAATTTACAGGCACTTAAGAGAAAAAGTAACGATGCAATCCTGCCTAGAGTAAGTTGTTGAAGAAATCTTCATCTTCTTATGGAAAGAGACAAGATAGGGTGCAAACAGAGTTAGTGAGCTACCATGAGATCATTGTGGTAATTTGATTTTATACCAGGAAGCAGCTAGGATCCCAACTCCTAATATCATAAATTAGACAGACATAAGAAGTACAAGGGGCATGTTTCACGTGTGTTTTATTTTAGTAGCTTGAGGAAGACAAATTTGAATATTTATAAGTCCCTTTGGCCTGGAGACCAGATCCTGTATGATGGGTGGCTAATTTTATTTGAGTCCCATGTTGCTTTTTTCTTGGTATTTTCTACCTGCATGTGACAAAAGTATTGTAACTAAAAGGAAATATAAAGATAAAGGAAGGTCTATTCAAATATCTTCTAACACCAAATGCTATCAACAACACAGTGACAAGAGGTGTCTGCAACAATGTCTGTCATTGTTGACTCATCAGAAATCCTTATAGTAGAGGGGCAATGTGGATGGATGCCTCAGACCTTGAACTTCTACTTCTCACACGATCAGAGTGTGGGTAGGAGAGAAGAAACTTACCAAAAATCATGTAAAATTTAATTTAGGGAAAAGGAGTGTAATAAATGGAATCTCTCTCTCTCTCTCTCTCTCTCTCTCTCTCTCTCTGTGTGTGTGTGTGTGNTGTGTGTGTTTGTTGGGGGAGTGGGTACCTACTGGAGAATGTTTTAACAAACTTTCGGCATGTTTGAAATCTCTCTCTCTGAGATAACAAAGTAAGAAGCAGAGGTATTATGACATTTCAGATCTGAGAGAGGGATGGTTATGGCAAAGGTAAAATTGAGGGTGCTGAGCCTCTTCAGTAGAATGGATTAGAATTTTCTACAGTAAAGGACAGGGAATGAAAACTAAGAGGCTGGGGGACATGCACCACAGATGCCTTAGGTTTGAGTTTCTCTTTTACAGCCTTTCTCTAGCACCATGTGTATACTATATAGTAAATAAATACTCTTGATAGACTACATTTCAGAAAACAAGTGCTGCTTTTAATATCAATTGTGTGAGCATGCAACATTGCTAAATACAAAGTCATAGAAGCTCACAAATGACTTCCAAGGCTGCCATTCTTCAGTCAAAGAACAATGCCGGGCTTCTAAGACATCATCAATTATGGATCCTTTATTCTTTTTCATTTAACACATTTTCTCCTTATTACTGCAGGTTTAACTCAGAAGCCTGCTGCACATCAATTACATCTTTTTTCTTGTGTTATTTCTCTGTGAAGAAAGAGAAATGCCATTCATTTTCTAAAATGGTGCCTTGTTGCCACATCCAAGGAAGGACGTGGAGTACTGTGTTAGGATTTCCGGAAAAATAAATGTCATGGTTCTTTTTACAGAGAGAGAACACTTCTGTGAACTCGGGATGAGCAAGCATTGACAAAGAATGCTCTCAGTTGAGAACAGGTAAATTCAACAACTTCTCACTCATCGTTAATGTATCAAAAACCAAAATCTTTGTTTCTCGGTAATTCAATAAAAAAACAGAGAATGTTGATACACGTTCATAACATAAACCTATGTAAATTTTTGACTCATATGCCAGGAGTAAACTCTCAAAATAAGCTTTAATTGAATATTTAAAGAAAACCTAAAACAAAAGAAAAGGTGGGCTTAGCCACATGTGCCATTGACCCATCTGCCATTCACAAGAGAGACAAGTCCCTTCTGGAACTCACTGTCCTTTTCTGTAAAACACAGCTGAATGAGGGCATCACTAACCTTTGCAACACAGAGAAATATGCTGTGTAATTAGCTTTAATTTTGTGACACGTGAAATCAAAATTCTTTTGATAGATAAACATGGGCTCACATTAGCTTTCTAATCTTGCAAAAATTAGTCCTTATTCATGTTCACTTTCCAATGTGTGAAAAGGGAGAAAGATTGAACTCTAAATGGTGTACTTTTAATTGTTGAAAGAAAGGGTTTCAAAGTGACTCAGTTGGGGTAGTTAACAATCACTTATTTGGGTTGCCCACTCTTCCATCTGTCGTTACAGATTCATTCCCTATGTATTACTACTTACTTGCAAGTAACAGATATTAAATGAAAATTTGAAGATTTTATGCACTTTTGCCAAGCAAAATTGATACAGTGTGGGAGCCTGAGAATGTTGATTTTTTTTTCCTTCCCAGCTTGAGAATACCTCTGGGTTTAAATACAGTATACAAAGTAGTAGTAAGAGGCCAAACAAAATCAAAAGCTCCATATGACTTCTCCATTTAGCACTTCTTATATATTTGAGACAAGCATGGCACCACATGCATTAATAATAATATATCACACAGGTATATAAACCTTCCACATAGACTCAGCACTGCTTTTAAATTTTACAAAACGCATGTGAAATCAGTTTGGAATTCCACAACGTTAAGAATGAACTTTATATTCACAAGAAAGCTATAAGGATAATTAAACAAGGACGTTGAAAACTGTTGAATATTTTAGATAGATTATCAAAGATTGTCTAAACAGGCCTGGAAGCTTCTGCTCACATGTTTGAGTCTATCACTAACTAGCCTCCAACGAGTTAGATCAAAGCAAGGACTCCCACACTTAATCTATTTGCTGTTCTATATCCAGAAAGACACACTTAACATTTCTTGTTTTTTCTGGAAAACATTCAGTTGGGAACTAAAGAGACTCATGTACTCCCAGTCTGTAAAAATGCACTGTACAGGAAGATGTGAGCAGGCATACGACCTTCCACCTTGTGAGTGACGACAGAGACAGGCTGAGCTCCTGTCAGCCCCACAGACTGCCTGTTGTAGCCCTGCTCTCTACTTAATCCAGAACTGTGGCTTTGCCCTCCAGGGCACTTAGGGGATGGTTTGCTGCAAAGGCCTCTTGTCATCTGTTATTTATCCCACAATTCATGAGCCCTGGGCATCTTACTGGATCCTTATTTATTATCATAGACAGTTGGCTTCATAATACTGACCAGAAGGCTTACACAGGTCACAGAAATTTTCCATACAAGAGTCACGATGTCAAAACACACCATAGGCCATCAACAGCATCAGTAAAAGTGTGGTTAGGTGATAATTATTGTATCAGAATGCAATTCACACTAATTATTAGTAAAAGTTTACAAACATTAAAAAGTACATAATAACATCTGGATATGAAAGGGCTGAAAAAGGACAGGGTGGGACACAGCACAAGGGCTGCACGTCTAGGACTGATACTCAAGGGTTGGGTGAAGAGTACCTTCCTCACAAGCCAGCCTCCAGATTTAAACAGTGGCACACATCAGCATGAGAAAACGGACCCACAGAGCACGGTCTTTCCAGCTCTTAGTATTATCTGGCTTTCTTTTCTAATTCCTCAATTTTTAAAATTCTTATGAAAACTCAAAATATTAGCTGAAAGAACATCTTCTTTAGAAATAAAATCAATATTGATAGAATTCTTGTCTGTTCAGAGATCGAGAAGACTGAACCAAGGCAATATTCACATTAATGGATATTTCCAAATGCCTGTATAATAAGCAAAGGGGTCTTGGTGAGTGTGGTGGACTTATTCAGCACACAGTTATCATGGGGAAAGTAGTGTTTACAAAAGTGCTTCCCCGTGCATGCCACAACACTATGGAAAATTAAAAAGCCAGCCCTTTAAAAAATGAGTGGTATAAAAATTCACAGTAATGTACATCATTTGTTTTACACAAGCAGTCAAAGGGCAGTGCTGAGCAGGTATACTGTACAATACAAAATGGTGTAAATAACACAGCACTAACACACAGGGACACAATGCTAACAGTGCTCTCTGGATGGTTCTTTTACTGGGTGAATACTCCAACCAGAGATATTTAAACTCTGGGGTTCAGCCAACCCTTTTCAATTAGACACAATTAAATCCTCTGACATCATGAGGGGCCAGATATACAGGAATCATCAGCGAGGTCGGTGCTACTTTCTACAAGCATATCATTATACGGTCAAGTGAAAAGACCCATACAGAAAACGAGATCCAAGCACAGGCCAGGTGATTTCAACCATTGCTAATGACAGAGGTAGGGAAACGGCTGTCTGCAGACACAGGCTCCGCCCCCACTTTTAACATGGCAGCGAACTGCTTCTGGCCACACAGCGCAGCCATTTTCTTCCCCTCTCTTTCACTCGTGGCAGCAAATACATCCGAGCAATGCCAGGAGATTGGCCACATTGTCACGTGTTGTTGACGGTCAGAACGGAGTGTTGTTAGCTTTCAGATTTGGCGGCTTCTCCTTGGGCTTCCCCACTTTGTTCTGTGGAGCTTCTCTGTCCATTGTCTTCACCTTCTGTAAAAGATAAAGAAAACGGGGAAGCTTGTGTTTACTGACTCTTAGCAGATCATGTTGCAGACGTCAGACCTATCCACGGAGTCTGAACAGGTTATGGAGACAAGTGTGTTTTCTTGGTAGTGCACGATCAAGAAAATAGTGTGAGCGTTCAGAGCCTGTTACTTTCTGTGACACTGGCACAATAGTCAGAAAAAATAACTTGTGAAATATTCAGTTGTTAATGATCGGCTGTGCTTCTGACAAAGGAAATCTCATGGCCAAGCTTATCACTATTAAACGTGCTTTTACAGTCTATAGAAACCAGACCAGGGATTGCGTCCTGATCCTCTAATTTGAAGAAATATTTAAAATTTACTTTTGCCATTACTTATGAAGCTTCAGGATTATCCACCTGGTTTTTCAAAAGTTTTATAAAGTCAAAATTTAGAGTAACAATAGAAGATAGAAGGATTTTTTTTGTTGTTGTTGCTGTTAGTTGGTTTGTCTCTTGTCCAAGAGTTTACTGGTCTCTGCTCTGTCCTAATCAGATCCAGGCAGATGACAGAGAGGAGAATGTTGAAAGATGAAAGTGACTGCATAAATACAATGAGGAACCCTATTCCTATGAGGGTGGGTGGGGATCCTGTGTTTGAAGATATTGTTCAGGATTTAATATTACACTGCAAACAGACATTGTGAAATGGTTCTTGTTAACTTATCAGGAGCAATGATATTGCTAAATATAGATTATAAGAAAATAGAGACAGAACTGATGAAGGACGTCCCTCCAAATCCTCAGAGGTATTAAATTTGCTGTTATGAATGGCATGTTTTAAAGCTTAGAATTTCATGTTGATAATTCGCATTTCTTTTTTGCATGGAGAATGGTAAAGTCAGGGTTGTTAACAGCTTGACTATTTTGAGACTTAATGATTTGAAGAGAAACTAAAAAATTTTCAAGGGCTTAGATAATTAGAAATAGAATGTAGAGTTGTTTGGAAAAGAAGATATACTGTGACCAGTAATATATTTGAATATTTTTCAAGTTATATGATTACAATGTATTTAGTGTAGATTTACATTTTACTTTTTGCATTTATGAACATAAGTCTCACTACTATTAAAATTACTAATATTAATTTATGTTCTCCTACACAAAAAAGTCTTGAAGCTAGCAATTCTCAATGACAAGCAAAACATAAGAAAATACTCATTGGGTCAAAAGTCCTAATATTAAGACTTCTTGAAATTCATTCAGTCATTTAAAATTGAAAGTTTATGTAAAAACTAAAATACAAATCTATGAAAAGAAATTGGCAAAATTCTAAACCACAGAAAATATATATTTACTCATTTTATAACAGTAAAATGAAATAATGTCCTATAGTCTAACTTCAAATTGCTTTGAGAGTTAAATACGTACAATAATGCCAAGGAAGCAATGAGCCCTAGAATATGCATGTCCATGCAGCCAAAGCCGTGATGTCAACATTTGTCATTAATCGAAAATTGAAAGGATGTCTATGATATACTGACCTTTAGTAATCAAATGACATTCTTCCTTTTTCAAAAGAGATCACACCATAACCTCACACATTTTCCAACAATCTGAAAGCTTTCACACATATATTCTTAGAGTGAAGGCATACTGAATGTTACAGAATCAGAAATTGCAGGTTATTTTTATGTATACAACACTGTGGTTCTTTGATTTTGAATTACTTTCATATTTAATGATTATTTTGTGCGAGTCTTTTTTATGAATTTAAAGAAGCTATGGATGGAGGAGCTATTAAAGAACTTTAATAATCAGAATTAAGGCTATCAAATATTTTTTTACACTAAAATATTTCTTTCATGTTCACCAATAAAGTCAGGTGACTTGGATAAATACTAAAACACAGTTTTTCTGCACAACACCATTCAATCATGAAAACTTAAAAATAGTTTTATCCAAGAAGCATTAACATAACAAACATTTTATTTCCATTCTCAATAAAAATGGTTCTTTTGGAATGGTTCTTTGAGTTAAGGTCTGCCTGACTCAACTGAGAATCTTTTTAAGTATGTTTGAAATGTAGGAGATCACCAGTATTATCCATGGCAGGAGTCATAACCATTTCAGTGTCTCCATAAGGAATTTCAAAGCTTTTGTAGATACTGATTTTTTTTTCAATCAAGTGTTTTAATTTTTGAATGTGTGTAGGGAATCCTTCCAAGAGAAGTCACTGAAGAAAGGAGGGATTAAGGAGCTGATCAGACACTTCATCTTGTCTGAACTGTGCCATCTGATTTCAAAAGAATTTTTTTGCTTTTACTTATGGTTTTATTTTATTATTACTATCATCATCATCACCATCATCATCATCACTACCACCATCACCACCACCATCATCATTACCATCACCACCACCACCACCACC
>LOJH01055662.1:0-11827 GCA_001685095.1 Ellobius talpinus | reverse complement strand
GTCTTTCACTTCTTTGGTTAGTGTTACCCCAAGATATTTTATGTTATTTGTGGTGATTTTGAAGCCTATTATTTCTCTAATTTCTTTCTCAGCTTCTTTTTCACTTGTATATAGGAAGACTACTAATTTTTTTGAGTTGTTCTTGCATCCTGTCACATTAATGAAGGTAGTTATCAGCTGTAGGAGTTCCCAGGTAGAGTTTTTGGGGCCACTTATGTATACTATCATATCATCTGCAAAAAGCGAAAGTTTGACTTCTTCCTTTCCAATTTGTATCCCCTTGATCTCCTTTTGTTGTCCTATTGCTCTAGCTAGAACTTCAAGAACTATGTTGAATAGATATGGGAGAGTGGATAGCCTTGTCTTCTTCCTGATATTAGTGGAATTGCTTTTAGTTTTCATCAATTCAATTTAATGGCAGTCAGCTTGCTTGATATTGTTTTTATTATGCTTAGATCTCCTTTTATCCCTGATCTCTCCAAGATCTTTATCATTATGAGGTGTTGGATTTTGTCTAATTTATTTCAGCATCTTACGATATGATCTTATGATGTTTTCTTTCAGTTTATTTATATGGTGGATTACATTGATAGGTTTTTGCATATTGAACCATCCTTGCATCTCTCGATTAAGGCAACTTTATCATGAAGGATGATTTTTGATGCATTCTTGGATTCAGCTTGCTAGTATTGTATTAAGTATTTTTGCATTAAAGTTCATGAGGGAGATTGGTCTGCAATTCTCTTTCTTCGTTAAATCTTTGTGTGGTTTTTGGTATCAAGGTAACTGTACTTCATTAAAGAGTTTGGCAATATCCTTTCTGTTGTGTATGTAGAATACTTTGAGGCTTATAGGTATTAGTTCTTCTTTGAAGTTCTGGTAGAATTCTGCTGTGAAACCATCCGGTCTTTTTTTGTTGTTGTTATTGTTGAGAGGCTTTTGATGACTGCTTCTATTTCCTTGCAGAATATATGTCTATTTAAATTGTTTACCTAGTATTTATTTAATTTTGGCATGTGGTACCTATCTACAAAATTGTCCATTTATTTTACATTTTCCAATTTTTTTGAGTACAGGATTTTGTGGAATGACATAATGATTCTCTGGATTTCCTCAATGTCTATTGTTATATCCCCTTTTCATTTCTAATTTTGTTCATTTGGTTGTTCTCTCTGCCATTTGATTAGTCTGGATAAGGGTTTGTCTATCTTGTTGATTTTCTCAAAGAATCAGCTCGTTGTTTCATTGATTCTTTGTATTGTTTTCTTTGTTTCTATTTTATTGATTGCAGCCCTCAATTTTATTAGTTCCTATTTTCTATTCCTCGTGGGTGAATCTGCTTCTTTTTGTTCTATATCTTTCAGATGTGCTGTTAAGTTGCTAGTGTGAAATTTCTCCACTTTCTTTATGTAGGCACTTAGTGCTATGAACTTCTCTCTTACCACTGCTTTCATAGTGTCCCATAAGTTTGGGTTCATTGTGCCTTCATTTTCATTGGTTTCTACAAAGTCTTTAATTTCTTTCTGTATTTCTTCCTTGACCCAGTAGTGATTCATTTGAGGATGTTCAATTTCCATGAGTTTGTAAGCTTTCTGCAATTAGTGGTGTTGTTAAATTCTAACATTAAACTATGTTTATCCTATTAGACATAGGAGTTTCTTCCAATTTTTTGTATCTCTTGCAGTTTGCTTTGTTACTGAGATTGTGGTTAATTTTAGAGAAGGTTGCATGTGGTGCTGAGAAGAAAGTATATGCTTTTGTGTTTGGGAGAATTTTCTATAGATATCTGTTAAGTCCATTTGAGTCATGACTTCTGTTAGTTCTGTTATTTCTCCATTAAGTTTCTGTCCAGTTGAGCTGTCCATTGGTGGTAGTGAGGTGGTGAAATCTACTATTAGTGTATGGGGTTTAATGTGTGAATTAAGCTGTAGTAATGTTGCTTTTACATATGTGGGTGCTCTTGTATTTGTGGTATAGATGTTCAGATTTGAGACTTTTTTCTTGATGGATATTTCCTGTGATGAGTATGAAGTGTCCATCTCTTCTGATTGATTTTAGTTTGAAGTCTATTTTGTTAGATATTTGGATAGCTACACCTGCATGGTTTTTAGGTCCATTTGATTGTAAAATCCTTTTCCAACCCTTTACTCAGAGTTAATGTCTGTTTTTGAGGTTGAGGTGTTTTTCATGTATACAGCAGAAGGATGGGTCTTGCTTTATTATCCATTCTTTTAGCCTGTGTCTTTTTATAGGTGAATTGAGTCCATTGATACTAAGAGATATTANTCTGATTGATTTTAGTTTGAAGTCTATTTTGTTAGATATTTGGATAGCTACACCTGCATGGTTTTTAGGTCCATTTGATTGTAAAATCCTTTTCCAACCCTTTACTCAGAGTTAATGTCTGTTTTTGAGGTTGAGGTGTTTTTCATGTATACAGCAGAAGGATGGGTCTTGCTTTATTATCCATTCTTTTAGCCTGTGTCTTTTTATAGGTGAATTGAGTCCATTGATACTAAGAGATATTAATGACTAGTAATCATTAACTCCTGTTATTTTTTTCAGTGGTTGTTTGTGTGTGTCCCTTCTTTGGGGCTTGCTGGTGGGGGTTAACTGTTGCCTGTGTTTTTGTGGGTGCAGTTAGCTTCCGTGTATAGTTTTTTAATGGTACTTTTTGTAGGACTGGATTTATGGCTAGGTATTATTTAAATCTGGTTTTGTCATGGAATATCTTGTATTCTCCTTTAATGGTGATTGAAAGCTTTGCTGGGTATAGTAATCTGGGCTTGCATCTGTGGTCTCATGGTGTCTGCAGCAGAAGGTTCAGGACCTTCTGGTTTTCATGGTTTCCATTGAGAACTCAGGTATAATTCTGATGCTCTTCTTTTATATGTTACTTGGCCTTTTTCTTTTGCAGCTCTAAATATTCTTTCTTTATTCTCTTTATTCTGTAGATTTTGCATTCTGTATTATATGGCTATGGCTAGGGGACTTTTTTTTGGTCCAGTCTATCAGGTTTTCTGTAATCTTCTTGTACATTCATAAGTTGGGAAAGCTTTCTTCTATGATTTTGTTGATTTTCTGTGCCTTTGAACTGGAGCTCTCCTCTTTCTTCTATCCCTATTATTCTTAGGTTTGGTCTTTTCATGGTATCCCAGATTTTCTGGATGTATTTGTTAAGAATTTTTTAGATTTAACATATTCTTTGACTGGTGAATCTATTTCCACTATAGCATTTTCAACACCTGAGATTCTTTCTTCCATCTCTTGTCTTCTTTTGGCTGTTTTTGCATCTGTAGTTCCCATTTGTTTACCCAGATTTCCACTTCCAGAATTCCCTTTGTGTTTTCTTTTCTGCCTCTATTTCAGTTTTCAAGTCTTGAACTGTCTGAATTATTTGCTTTACCTGTTTGTCTGTTTTTTTTCTTGGTTTTCTTGGATTTCTTTAAAAGATTTATTGATTTCTTTCAAATTTTTGTTTGTCTTTTCCTCCATTTCGTTAAGGGAATTTTTCATTTCCCTTTTCAAGGTCTCCATCATCCTCATAAAGTTATATTTAAAATTGATTTCTTTTGCTTCTTCTGGGTTAGGGTGATCAGGACATCCTCTTGTATGACCACTGGGTTCTAGTGTTACTATGATGCTTTTTAGGTTGTTGAATGGACTCTTGCATTGGCACCTACCCATCTGTTCCTCCAATTGGTGCTGGCAGTGTCTTTGCATCTTGGTACAATCCTTGCAGTTGCTGTCTGTGTCATTGGGAGATGTTCTTGGTCTGCCCTGTCCTGTTGCTGTCTGTGTCTCTGGGACCAGCTGAGGTCTCTCTTGGCCCACTCTCTTGGTCCACTGTCTTGGTCTGCTCTCTTGTTCTGCTCTCTTGATCCCCTTTCTGCATTGCAGCCTGTGCTTTAGTTCATTCTTGGTTCTCTCTGTGCAGTTGAAGCCTATGCTTCAGATTCCTCTGAAATCATGGGCAGGCAGTGGGGAGAGGGTGTGATAGGAGGCTCTAGTGACAGTAGCTTATATTTTTTTGTACAATGGGATAGAAGTGTTGGAGCAGCCTTCCTGCAGGAAGCTTGCCTGCTGGCTAGCTAGAGATGCTGAGGCAGGTGGGGGAGGGCCTAGAGAGTGGTGTGCTCCCTGTGCAGGTGATCACTCATCTCTTGGTCCTCTCTATACATTAGCAGCTTGTATTTCAATATTCCACTGAAGTCACAGGGGATAGGAGGGTTTAGGGCAGACTGGGACTTGTAGTTTATGGTATACCCAAGTACATGATGTCCCCAAAAAAGCCAACAAGGAGACCAAGTCCTGTATGTAAAAACAAAGAGCTTTTATTTTAATCAAGTTTGCAAACTTAGTCTCTCCGCATGTTCAATGCATTGGAATAAATGGAGATCCCCAAGCTCAGTTAGAACTGGGTTTTTATAGTAATAAAGGTGGGGGTGAGGGGTTTCTGAGATTTAGGTCCCTTGATTGGATGAAATTTGTCTAAGGGTGTCCTGTTGAGTGTGTGCTGGCAGGAGGTCCTATCTACAGCAGTTGGAATGCTAGGCATTTCCTTTGGATGGTCTATATAGGGTGGTGCTAGGTAATCTCAGTTTGTGGTTCTTTCTGTAACCAGGTATTGCCTCAGGGTAAACCACTGAGACTCAGGCCTCTTATTAAATTTATCGATGGCCGAGTTTTACTCTGGCAGGTGATAATGGTTGGAAGTAAAGAACTTCTTTGGGGTGACCTGCCAATACTTAGATTATCATGGCTGGCCCACACAGTTTACAGGGTCAGATCAATGGTGTGGGGTTGTTGGAGCAGCCTACCTGGAGGAAGCTTTCATGCTCGCAGGCTAGAGAAGATAATGCAGGTGGGGGAGAGCCTGGGATTTTGCCCTGGTTGTAAGGGCCTAGAGAATAAGATGCCCTGCTATGTGGGTGTTCACTCACCTCTTGGTCCTCTCTAAAAATAAATGACTTTTAAAATACACTATACACACACTTCAGAATTCTCTATATTCACATAATTAGCTTTAACTAGCTTCTTATATAGTGGAAAGTGAAAGACCCCCAGAGTTGGGAGACTCTCACTCAAGTCTCGGGATAACACAATCCCCCAAGAATTCATGAGAGACCATCCTTGCTGTAATCACATGAGGTTTATTGACTGGAACCAGCGCGCTGGTGCTGAGACTCATATCCCATGTAGGGGTAGAGGAGTTTGACCCCAAGTAGCTGGGAGAAGTGGTATTTAAGGGAAGAAACCACAACCCAAAGGAGGTAGGGAGGGCGTCATTGGAAGATTCTGAAAATACCAGTGATAATCACAAGGGGTAACTCCCCGTTTCTCAAGGTTTTTCTCAAGATTATAATCTAACTTTGTGGTCAGCCAGTTCCTGGAACAAAGTCACTGAACAAGCTAACCTAGATGTTTGGCTCTACTCTTCCTGCTAGGGGGTCTGGATTTATCCTGGTCTTTCAAAAGTACCTTGTCTGAAACCATGACATTGTGAAGACATGCCAAGGACTCCCAGGTGTCATAACTGTTGTTATCTCAAGCCTTTGTTTGTTGTTAGAATTTTCTCCTATCTTCAGTAGGTATCCTTCAAATTTACTTTCTCCTAGATTAGCAAATGCTGAGAAAGTTAGAATTTCCTACCTAATAGCACCTTGTGATTAGTACTAGGATCATGAAATGAGAATAGGCTAAAGAGAGGGGGAGAAGCAGGGGTAAGGTGGTATGTGTCAAAGAGCACCTTTCCCTAGAGCTCGCATGCTATTTCTTTTAGTGTTTAAAGCCAGCAGGATTTAGATGAGCTACAGTACTGCAGATGTTTCAGGCCATTAACATATGGTTTGAATACCATTGTGGCAGAATGTGCTATAGATATATGTTGGTCTTGGAAACTTGAAGTTAACAGTCTTTACATTAATTGAACAGTGTAATATGTATTTGTCCCTGGAAAAAGTAAAGATTTAGTTTGCCCATTTTGTACTCAAACATGAGACTTGATAAGGATTGACAGGAGTTAGTCCTTCCCACACCAAGTATGTCAGAAGATCCCAGAGGAAATTGTTATCTGATAAATCCATCTATTTGGAAGTGAATGATAAACTATTGTTCCTTTTGTTTAATGACCACTAGGGAGATGAATGCAATTTGCACAGTGCAGTGGTAATAACTAATGTGACATTTTCAAAGGAATCTAATCATGGATTCCAAATATTCACAACCAGGACCTCTACTCAGAGGATTTTTTTTCCTTTCCCTCTGAGAAAGGGTGCTCCTTGAATAGATAAATGCATTGCATATCCACAAATAAGTAAATATACAGGTTTAGTGACATGGTTAATCGAACACTATTCATGAAAGTACTTTGGCATATTTAAAGCTAGTCATCAAAGTCTTGTAATTATGTGACCACATTTACTATACAAGCTCGTGAAAGTCAACGAAAACACAGCTAATAATCACGTAGAAATCTAGAGTTTGTCCTTTCCTTGGAAATAATAGAAAAGAAGCCCTTCTCTCAGAATACAAACTTTTCAATGACCACATTGTGAACTAATTATTTTAGAGGAAATAAAAATTCTAGGAATATTAGAAAAATAGGCAACTGCTGTGATCAGGTTAAAAGAAGAAATCTAAATTCTGAATTACTGGTATTCTCATTAGGAGAGGTATTTATGTATCTTTCTTCATGAAGTTTAAAGAATTTCACCTTTTTCTTACATCACAGTTAATGATTCCTGATAAAAAAGGAAAATTTCCACATTCATCAAATTCTCAGGAAAATAGTTAAAAATTATTGTGGATACTTTTCATTTCAAGATATTTTATTTCTAGACAGCTGTCTATTATAAAATTTCAATAAAGAAAATGTAGGAAATAAAATTGTTATAAAAATTAAATGCTTTCTAGTTATTACTCTCATTGTGCTTACCCACCCCCAACTTTCCTTTTCAATTTGTGTCAACTATGATGTATTAAGTTTTTAAATGTGAATTATCTCTAAGGAATGCTAGGCAGGAAATAGCCAGAGGACATGTGCTGTTCATAGAAGGCTCTTGGTGTCAATAAGAGTAAAGTGAATGTCCTAACCTAGCTTGATTAATTTGCTTGAGGCCAACCAAGAGGCTGTGACCTTGAAAAACATGAAATTTCCTCCCCCACAGTCATTTTCGATTAAGGATCATGTCCACTTTGGATGAGCCAAAATATCTGGTACTATCATTAAGTTATAGAACAATTACTAGGTTTTCTTGAGAGAAAAAAAAAACAGCTTAGAACAGTAATGGGCAGAAGCAGTAGGTAGGGAAAATTAAAAATGACAGAGCAGTTGTCACTGGCAGTTAATTTGGAAAGTGGAAGATACTGATTGCTTTAATGTGATAGAATTCAAGGGAGTGATGATAGGGTACACCCAGAATATATGAAAACCTAGAAATCAGAAAAAGCTCAAGTTGCTGAGAGCTTTGAACAAAAAGATTGATTTGTGAGTTTGATGATAGGATAACAATTCACTCTACAACTAATATGAATGATACTTTTTGTTTGCAGGTAAATAATAGCTCATTAATTTGAATAACAAGAAAATTGTTATATCTAAAAACAAAAAAAACCCAGAAAAATGATACTGTTGATCTTCAGTTTGGAAATTTCCTTAACAGTTACTTTAGTTGAACTCCAAATGTAAGTAAAATTTTGCCTAGTTTCCAATTTATAATTTATTCAATTATCTGCTGGGTTTTAACTTATATTGTACCAGGCACTATGTTTTCTTCCTGTTGCTCACACTCTTTCCTTCTTCTACTATATTATTGTGGACAAGGTGGTAAGATAAATATTCTGAGAAAAAAGAAATTGTAAATTGAAACTGGGGGAATGGATTGGAGACAGAAGCAAAGGCAGAGCAATTATGGTCTCTGTTATATCACCTTGGATTAAATGATAACATCAGCTTGGACAGGGATGGGATTAGTGAAGTTGGAGGCAAACAGAAGTGAAAGATTTGTAAGAGATAAAATTGAAAGACCAGATGATACATTCAGTGCGGCTGGTGAACATGTTGTCAGGCATAAATTTGGGTCTCAATCTTGAAGAACTATGTGGAAACTAGTGGTCCATTTACTGAGATAAAGTCTACCAAAGGAGAAATAGTTGGAGCTGTGATAAAAATCAAAGTGCATTTGTCTTGAGTTTGAAGTTACTTTATAAAATTCCAAAAAGGCATAGCAGTGTTGATAAACAGAATAGCAACTGAGAAGAATGGATTGCGTTAGTGAAACAAATTCCTGCCTCAGTTGCAGAAAGTTAAAAGCTGCATTCTAGAAAAAAAACAATTTTTACAACTTATAATAGGAGGTTGAGTTTGGGCAAGACAAAGAAAAATGACCAGAAGAAGAGACGGTTGTGTTTTGAAAGCCAAGAAAGCAATTGTATTAGGAGTGAGAGATAGAAGTCTGAGAGCATCTGCTGTGAGATTAAGATGAAGGAGAACCAATTCATTGCATTAGTGACCTGACAGGTACTGGGGGCATTAGCAATCATCACCCACAGGAAACGTTGAACAGAGAAAGCTGAGGAATAAACTTCACTGAAAGAAGACTTTATGTGGACAATAATATAGTTTTATTTCTCTAACTGACTTACTCATGAAGTGTATTGAGAGTTTACTGTGTGCCAATAAATAGCCAGAAACAGTTTATAGGAAAATTAAAAAATTTCTTCACAGTCAATTTAAAATCTGATCAGCTATCTTAAGTGAATGATCTTCAATAGTCCTTCCTTAATTACTTTAAGGCTTTTTAACTTTAACACCATCTTTGACAAAATGCTAGTGAAAGTACTCTTCAAAATTCCCAAAGCCTTAGTATAGCATGTATTGATGGTCACGCTTGTTGCATGAAAGGACAACCACAACATTGTTCTGTAAACTTTCCCTGAAAGTTTATACTTCTAGTGCCTTTTCAAATTTCCTTTAATATTTTCTCTCTCTCTAGCTTCTGTTTTTACTAAGTTTCATAAGATGTAGTCCTCAATCCCTTGTTGGTGTTTTCAAAGATTTTACATCAGATAATGCATTCCTCTTTCTCTTTGTGTGTGTTTTGTAATTTTATTTACAATTATTTACTTATTAGATGGAGTCTTTCTAAGTATCACTGGGTTGCCTAGAAGTATCTCAAATTATTTCTCTACTGGATACACAGGTTCCTCCCCGAAGTCTTAATGTAATACTTGAATGCAGAATGGTGTCTTGTTCGTGGATTTACTTTTATTTTCCCGATCATTTTTTTATGGGTTAGGCACCTTGTCTTACATGAGTATTCTAATTTGTTGTTGTTACTATTAGACCAATAAAAAAACTATCTTAACAATAACACTGCCTTTGGGGTAGACATACATCAGTGGCATGGTAAAGTACTGGTGTAGGAGGTCCTTCTGCATTTTGTGTTGATTTCATTGGTTGAATAAAGAAGCTGCCTTGGCCTTTTGATAGGGCAGCCCTTAGGTGGGTGGAGTAGACAGAACAGAATTCTGGGAGGACGAAGGCAGGCAGAGAGCCACCTGCCATGAAGCTGCCAGGTCAGACATGCTGAATCTTTCCTGGTAAGCCACGAGCTTGTGGTGATGCACAGATTTAATAGGGTTGAATCAAGATGTGAGAGTTAGTTACACATCATTGATAGACAGATCTGAAAGTGCAAATAATAGCATAAAATTGATGCAAGTCTACATGTGTTTTAACACAAGTACCCTTATTTTTAAATTTCTATTGTATTTAATAGAGTTGAAAGACACAGATGTGAAAAGTCTAGACTACACTTAAATAAGAAAATGTGTTACTGTCTAACATACTTGCTTTACGTAAATACAAAACAAAAAACAAACAACCAAAAAGAAACAGAAACCCCTCCCCAATATTAAAGACCTCAAGGATTTCATTCTATTCCTTTCTTTTCTATTTGTGACCCGTTACTGTCCTGATGTCTGACACCTAAGAATAACGCTGGTCTAATTCCTGGACAGTCCTGTCCATGGCTCTTCTCTACTCCAGGCATGTTGGGACTGTTAGAATTCATTACTGTGTAGATTTGACTCTGCAAGTTCAACTTCAGTTGTTTCATTTAAACTTTGTATTAAAAAAACAGACTCGTTTTACATTCTGCCTATATATCACATTTTCCCCTCTGTTTCATGTTTTCCTTTATCTATTGATGACTTCCTTGCCAAGAAGATTTTCTTTTTGAAAGACAGAATTTAATATATGCACACCATCGTGTATATATATAAAATGCAGCATCACACCATATAGGGCATTGACTTGGTTTATACATTTAGATCGTTTGAAACACTTTTTTAAGGCTATGAAACAGAACATAGAAAAATAAACAGCAATATATTCAACCTTTACAAAAGTGGTTTTTCAATAGTCTTCAAAGATACTGTTTTCTTGTGTTGTTTCACTCTTGGACCCTCTGTCCATTGATTTATACCTCAGTGACAATTTGACTAAGTGTAGTACTCATGGATCAACCTGTTTTCTTACAGCATGGAGAGGTTGTTCAACTTACTTTGACATTGACATTTTTTGTATCAAAGCACAATGCTAACCTTCATTTCTTTTTTGTATATATTTTTCTTTCATCAGCATGTTTAAATATTTTCCCTTATTCTTTAATTTAAGTACCAACTAGAAAATGTCTCTGTATTAAAAGAAGGTTCATTTGTCCATAGAACCTTCATTCAGTAATTGAAAAAAGCAGATGAAGCGACCAAAAGCCAAGTACTGGGCCCAGCTCCAGGAGTTTAGAGTAAGAGAGGGAGGAAGGATCGTATGAGCAAGGAGGCTCAAGAACATGATTGGGAAATCCACAGATACAGCTGAACTGAGCTAGTGGAACCTCACAGACTCTAGGCAGACAGCAAGGGAGCCTGTATGGGACCAAACTAGATCCTCTGTATGTGGGCAACAGTTTTGTAGCTTGTTCTGTTTGATGGACCCCTGGCAGTGATTCCAGTATCTATCCTCTAGTGCCTGAGCTAGCCATTTGGAGTCCATTCCCTATGGTGGGATGCATTGCTCAACATTGGTATTGGGGGGAGTGTATTAACCACCAAAATTAATGTGCCAGGTTTTGTTGACTCCACATGGGAGGCCTTACCCTCACTGAAGAGTGAATGGTGGTTGGGATGAGGGGAGATGAGGGGAAGAGGGAGGAGGGGAAGGAGGGGGAACTGTAGTTGATATGTAAAATGAATAAAAATATTAAAATAAGAGAAAGAATGTTGAACATGGGTAAGGGGAATGGGGGAGAATGGGAGAAGGAGAATGAGGAAGAAATGTGGTAGACATGTAAAATGAATTTAAAAAAGAAATACAGAAAAAACATTTGCTAATTTATTTTTTTGAAATATGAATACTTTCTAAATGCTCAAATCTGGCACAATTCATTTTATATTCCAATTTTCAGTAGAAAAGTTTCACTCCAGCTATTGTCTGCAAGGTCCTTGGCCCAGGAACATTTCCTTCTCCTGCACTAAGGCTATCCACCCAGAGGGGTGAGTGTCTGGGGCCAGGCAGGCTGGAAGGTCCCCGCAGGGAGTGCAGGGCACCTTCATCTTCTACTGCAGGATCTTCTGTGTTCCACTCGACCCTCCCCTTCCCCCAAGTTCACCCTTGTATCTGTGGGGTCCTTGAACTACCAGGAGTCCCTGTTTCTGTGCCGAGGAGTTCCATCCAGACGGGAACAGTTCCTGCTCCAGCACTTACGAGATCCCACCCAGAGAGTCAGTCACAGCAAATATTGGACCAAGACACCAAGACTCTCCT
>LOJH01055660.1:0-11828 GCA_001685095.1 Ellobius talpinus | reverse complement strand
TAGCCCTGGCTGTCCTGGAACTCACTCTGTAGACCAGGTTGGCCTCGAACTCAAAAGGTCCACCTGCCTCTGCCTCCTGAGTGCTGGGATTAAAGGCGTGCGCCAACATGATTGTTTTCTAGGGAGAAAAAGAAAAGATCTGCTGGTTGATATAAAACAAAAAGGAAAGCTAGAATGACGTGGAGGTGGACAGAGAAGCCTGAGGTGTGCGCGTGCACAAACACACATGCGTGCACATACACACACACACACACACACACACAGAGAGAGAGAGAGAGAGAGAGCGCTCCTGGTGTTCCCTATGACCTAACCCTCACTGAAGCTGTGAAATACCCAAGACAAGTAACCTTTAGGAAAGGGCACACTTGCACTGCACCTTGACTTGAAGTGGCGACGCTGAGCCAACATGCCCAGAAGCCGATGTAGAAAGCACAGGACTGTGGAGAGAGAAAAGCAAAAGGAGGGAAGATGGACTCATTGACCCTGGGTGGGGGAGAATGAGGAGAAGGCCCCTGATGCTCAGAGGCTGGGAATTGAAGATGCTTTCATTCTCCAAGGATGCCCCTAGGACTCTAGCCCTGGGAAGTATTTTGGTTGCTCCACCACGCCTGGAGCACAGCATGAAAACTCCTAATAAACACTCCGTGTAGATCCAGGAGCAAAATGTTGAAGAACTGCTTTCAACAGTCTGACGTAGTTAGCTTTCCTCCTGACACGAAGATTCTAAAGGGCGAAGGATCTCTCTGCCTGTAATCTACAGGCCCTGGTTTCTACGATTGGAGAGCTCTTCATTTCTAGCTGGAAAGGCAACCCAGGTAATGGTGAAGGAGTCCTCCCTGTTCTTGGATTGTCACCCTGCCTCTGGTTTCTTTGTCGGATAGTCACAGAACGCTAAGGCAGGGGCTTCTCCGGCACAGGGCATGTCAGTGTCATCATCTACACAGACGAGCCTCGTTGTCTGCAGGTCCTATGTTTCTTATTCTCCTACTCCGTTGATTCATCGGTAACTTCACGTCATTGCTGTGCTTCTGTGGTTATTTGTGGACTTGCTCAGAGCTCTGAAAACCTCAAGTCACCAGACATACCGATTCCTAGCTGAGGTCAAACACTGGCCAACGTATCAGCACCCTTAAGGAAGGGAGGGCTCTCTGCTGATTCCAGAAAGCCTTTGGCACTTACAAACTCCTCTGGGGTCCAGAAAGCCTTTGGCACTTACAAACTCCTCTGGGGTCCCACAACCTCTAAAAGGAACTCTAGAATCTGAGTGTTTTCCCAGCTGGGGGTCACTTAACCAGAAATACTCAGTTCTGAAATGAAGAAACACAAGGCTGGTACCAAATAATAATTATCCCATGCCATTGTGAGCAGATTTGGAGACCTCAGGACTCCAGAAGAATCTAGTCTACATGCAGGGACATCCAGCCCCAGACTAGGACTTGGCCATAACTATACAGCTCATTTCCCAGGGAATTATCTTCTCAATGAAGCTAGGTTGGCAAGAGGTCTCTCTGTCACCTTCTGTCACTGCACAAGCCACAGAAAGGAAGAACTGGGCCATTGTGCACAGTAGTTTGAGGCAGGATTTGAACAGGCAGACCTGGTGGGAAGCCTGACTCTACCACTATCAGCAAGTCAGGAAAATGGTCCAAGTTTCCCTTCCCTTTTCTATGCTGTCAATTTAGCACGATTCTGGAGTAACATCCCTAAAGTCCTAGGTGCTCACAGTAAGGCAATAATAGTCATTTACCCAAGCAGCCCCAGGACCCAGGCTTCTTTACCAGAAGCCACACCTACCACTTAACCACATGACTGACTATCCCAAGGTCTTAGCTTCCTCATCCATAAAAAGCAAATGAAAACCCCAGCTTTCAGAGAGTTGCTGGAGGGTGGAACAGGAGACTGAATCCCATACCTAGGGAGCACAGGCAGTGAGTGACAGTGTTGGTAACTGAAAAGCAAAGTGAGCTTCTGGTCCAGCCCAGGTCCAGTTCTCAGCAGAGAATCACAGTGGCTCCAACTAGGGACAGCAGAGGGTAGAGGAAGCTGCACCATATTGGTGAAAGAGAAGATTCTACTGTTAGGACTGCCTCCTTCAAAACAGCAGCTCCTCCTGATCCTGATGGGGGCAGAGCTCTAGGGACCATGGCTTGTAAGTTGAAATGCCTTGGCAGGATAATGTTGGAAATGGGAAGGGCAGGGACAGAAATGACCAAGAACCCACAAAAAGATGAATTCCCCTTAGAACTAGTCACAGCACCCTCTTGGACATTTGTGGTTTTCTTTTAAAAATTACTGTTTTTATTCCTCCTACTCCTGATTTTTGAGACAGGGTCTCCCTGTATAGCTCTGGCTGGCCTGGAACTCACAGAGATCTGCTTGCCTTTGCTTCTCAAGTGCTGGGATTAGAGGTGTGGGCTACCTGGTCTTATTTTCTTTATTATCATTTTTGTGTGTGAATGCCTGGACACATGTGTGTCAGAGGGCAATTTTGTGAAGCTGGTTCTCTCCTTCCACCTTTGCATGAGTTCCAGGGTTTGAGCTCAGGTCGTCAGGCTGATATAGCAAGTTCCTCTACCCACTGAGCTGTCCTGCTGGCCCCATCCATGTATTTCTAACCATCTGTTATTCCAACACCTGCTAATGTCTTTTGCTCTTATAACATGTCTTACTTTTAATTTTTAAATTTTATTTATTTGTAGGGGTGACACACATGTGCCATGGCACATATGTCAAGGTCTGAGGACAACTGCCAGGAGGTTGGTTCTCTCTTTCCACTGTGTGGGTCCCAGGAATCAAACTTGGATCATTAGGCATGGTGTCAAGTTCCTCTATCTGATGAGCCATCCCTCTAGCCCATTTTTTTGTTTTCTTTAATACATCATCATGCATTTATGATCATTGGATGGAGGCAAGCATATCATTTCCTCTCTTGTGCTAATCAATTTTAGTATCTGTTACACTATCTTCATTAAGTGGTTGGGGACCGTACTTTCTTCCATTCTCTGAGACTGTATCAGATCAAAACTAGATGCTCCTCAAATAACTCTTGTTACTGCTTTCTCTAAAAGAAATTTTTTTATCTACTGGTGCATCTGCTTTGATAATAATGGGATCACGTGAAATTGTTTTTTCTTTGTAAGTCAGTGCTAATTTTGTATTTTTCTAGGAATTTGTGGTAACCTATGAAAATTTTGTCTTTAAAAATCTATTTTATTAGATATTAATGTATGCTATGGGATAAAACTCTTGTACACTGCCATGATTTGTCACTTGAATTGGTTTAATAAAATACTGATTGGCCAATGGCCATGCAGGAAGCATAGGCAAGGCAAGAAGACTAAAAGAATTCTGGGAAGGGGAAAGGCAGAGTCAGGAGTCGCCAGCCAGCTGCATAGGAAGCAAGATAAGAATGCTGTACTGAGTAAAGGTACCAAGCCATGTGGCTAAACATAGATAAGAATTATAGGTTAATTTTTTTTCAGAGTGAGTGGGTATAGTTTATTCAGTGGGTTATGGAAGAAAAGGGAAAGGGGAGAGAGGGAGAGAGAGAGAATTATAGGTTAATTTAAGTGTAGGAGCTAGTTAGTAATAAACCTGAGCTACCAGTCAAATTTATTAATATAAGCCTACTGTGTGGTAATTTGGGAAGCAGCTGTGGGATGAGGCAGGACAGAAACTTGCTTCTGACTGCACATAAACATTTGGAGCAAGTGTTTTTGTAAAATAAATTCTTGTTCTTTCAATTTCAATATTCCTGTGTTCTGGTAACTTAAAACTACCTAAAACTTAAAAATAAAAATCCAATCT
Organism: Ellobius talpinus; assembly: GCA_001685095.1. Classification (NCBI taxonomy): domain Eukaryota; kingdom Metazoa; phylum Chordata; class Mammalia; order Rodentia; family Cricetidae; genus Ellobius; species Ellobius talpinus. Next base: position 8,021 of record LOJH01055660.1, on the reverse strand, counting down.
CTGGGCTAGAGATATGGCTTAGCAATTATGAGCACTGGCTGCTCTGTTAGAGGACCAGGGTTTGATTCCCAAAACTGGTATAGTGACTCAAAACTGTCTGTAACTCTAGGGATCCATGGCCTTATTCTGGCCTTCTCAGGCACCACATACATGTAGTGAATACAAAACAGCTGAAATACCCACACATATTAAATTCAATCTCTAGTCAGCTGTGGTGGTATGAACTGGTAAGCCCAGAACTCATAGAAGGAGGCAAGAAGATCAGGAGTTCAAGGCCAGCCTTGTTCACATTCTGAATTCAAGTCCAACCTGTGGTACATGAGACTAGTCTCCCAAATAAATAAGTGAATTCCAATTTGAAAACATTTGTTTCTTATTTACATTATTTAAACATTTACTTATTTGTTGTGTATACACATGTGAAGGTAGTACAGGATGGCCAGGATAATATGCTTAACATACAATATATGCCAGTAAGAAAAATAATTGAGGAAACAACATCCTCTTATTGAGAAGTTTATACACGTATATAATGCCATTTTGTTTTGTTTTGAGATAGGGTCTCACTGTGTAGCCTTGACTGGACTGGAACTCATTATGTAGACCAGACTGTCCTCAAATCATAAAAGTCCACCTGCTGTAGTCAGACTTTCTTTGGACTGCCAGCTCCCACATAATGACACGGAGATTTCTTATTAAGTATGACGCTTAGGCTTGGTCCCAACTAGCTCTTATGACTTAAATTAACCCATTTATAATGATTTTCCACCTCTACTCAGTACCATGTGTTCCATTTCCACCACGTCTGACTGGCGAATCCCACCTCTCTTGTACCCAGTGTTCCTACCTCTGCCCAGAAGTCCTGCCTAGCTATTGGCCGTTCAGCACTTTATTAAACCAATCAGAAGGTGCCTTGGCAAAGACACATCTTCACAGTGTACAAAAAGATTGTCCCATAATATCCTGCCTCTGTCTACCAAGTGCTGGGATTAAAGGTGTACCCCCACGACCAGCCATAAATGTTTTGACTAAATCACACCACCACCCATTTATTTTTGTTTTATGTGTATGGGTGTTTTGTCTGAATGTATGTGTGCACAGTGCCCTTGGAGACCAAAGGAATGTATCAGACATTTGTTGTCACCAAGTGGATGCTGAGAACTAAACCTGGGTCCTCTGCAAGAACATGATGCTGTTCACCTCTGACCCATCTCTCCAGCCATCTTTTTCTTTTCTGAAGTTCCCTGATTCCACTTGGTGCCATCCGTATGTGCATAGATATAGGACCATCTACTGGAGCATGAATAGCCTTTTGGAAACTACATCCGAGAGAAAACTTAGCCTCCTTTCTCCAGCAGCCATCAATTGATAATAGTTTCTCAGTAAGGGTGGTATTTCATGAGCCCCTCCCCAGCCCATGCTGGAATTCTTGGCTGGTTTGATCATCTGCAGGTCTATGTGTGCAGTCATGTATTTGTTAAACTTCACTGTCATGCCTGGCAAATGGTTTGGCTACAGACACCCGCTACTTCTGGCTCTTACAATCTTTCCACCTCCTCTTCTGCAATGATCTCTGAACCTTGAGGGGAGGGCTATGATACAGATGTTCCATTTAGAGCTAGGCACTCCACAGTCTCATTCTCTGTGACCAAGTTGTAGATCTTTGTATTAATTGTCATATTCTGCAAAAAGAAGTTTCTCTGTTGAGAGTTGAGAGATGCACTAATCTATGGGTATAAAGATAAGAACTTAGAGCAATTTAACTAGGGCCCTAGGTATTATGACCTAACCAGTCATGGGATTTTCACTCATTTAACAATACCAGGCATTAGTTCTATCTTGTGGAATGGGTTTTAAATCCAACCAGAAAGTGTTTGGTGACTCCCATAACATTTGTGCCACTATTGCACCAATGAGGCTATCTTGCCAAGACAGTCACTGTAGTTCATAGAGTTCATGGCTGTGTAAAAATTCTCAATACTTTTCTCCCACAGTAATGTAAACAGCACTGTAAAAGCTATCCAGTAGAGCTGAAGCTTTCTGGATGCTACCAGCTTGAGTCTCCATGTCCTATGACTGAGATGTGTAGTGTGTTCAATGATCAGATCTTACCATTAAGTTCTAGAGGGTAAGCAAGAGCAATAACTATAGCTTATAATGTTTTGGGGAATCTATGGTCCTCAGTGACCAACAACATGATAAAGAGATAACCCATATCTGGCACTGGGCTTTTTATTTGATAGCCTACATTGCCTGAGGAAGACAGTGTCTCCATCCTCCCATTATGGGGTAACTCCATTTGAACTCCTTTTATACGTGTGTCTATTTTAGCATGTTTCTACAGTAGTAGGTTTCCCATGAGGCATTTTCAAAGTCTTTAGTGTTAGGTATCCCTCTTCAGACGTCGTCCCTCCTTATCCTACCCTCCCATATCCCAGCCCATTTAAGAAAAAGCAATTTTTAATTAAGAATAATTTACAAATATTACAGAATCCTGATGACAAAATCATGGTTTCAAACTACAATGGACCTAAGAGTCTCCCAATAAACTGATTTAAAATGCAGAGAACTGGAGCTGGGAAAAAGCTGGGTAGGTGAAGTGAGGCACAATCCTGAGCACCTGAGTTATATCCCCAGGACCCATGTGAAAAAACCAGGTGTGGTGGGGTGTATTCCTATAATCCCTATGCCGGAGACACAGAGACAGGTGGGTTTATGGGGTTCACATAAACCTAGCCAGTGAGCCCAGGTTCAGAGAGAAGCCCTGTTGTTTCCGGTGGTCAGGATCTGGGCTGGGTGTTTCCAGGGTCTTGACCTATTAACCAAAGAATTGAAAATAAGGGATCACATAGATTTATGGAAGAAGCAAGATAACTATATTCCAAGGGAAGCAGCGGAACAGATTGTAGGGGGTTATAATGTCAAGAGAGTCTCAAGGGCCCGATTTAGGTTTGGAGCTTCCTTTTATGAAATTGAAGAGAAGAAGGAGTTGATTGGTATGGGGTGTAGTCTGGGCAGTTCTTTGTTTTCCCTACTGTACATATTTCTTCCCATAATGCACCTGGCATTGCTCATACACACACCCAACTATGCAAAGGTATAAGATGGCAGGTTACTGTCCCTGAAAAGTTATTAGAGGACTCAGCTTTGTACAACTGAGCATGTACCCAAAAACCAGCTCAGGCCAGATCAGCCTTTCTATTCTTTGGTACATTAGATAGAAACTGCCTTATTTCAGGAGAGAGGCAAGTTGGAACAGGTAGCACACCATTGTAATCGCTGCATCAAGGTCAAGCTGATCACTGAGTTTGAGAAAAGTCCGTGCTACATGGGGAGACCCTCTCTCCAAAGAATAAAGAAATCACTTGCGTAAGAATAAATACCGGATCCCTGGACCTTAGGAACATTTGGTTGTGGTGAACACTCGACATTAGGCTGTTTCCATAACCATTTAGTTAGATGCTCCTTAACTTATGGATCATAGGCCAAATATGCTGTGGCCTTCCTGTGTACAGGTGGGGCCTCACCTATGTACTGTCCACCTACCCCCTTTAAGCCCTGGATTTGGGTAGATAGCAAGCCAATAAGGGCCTTACGCGAATGAAAGCTTGTAAAATAATGCTTTATTAGTTGTAACAGAAGGTTCTCAAACCCATGAAAGATTTCCATTTTTAGCACTATCTTTCCATATTCGTGGGCTTTATTTTTGTTGACCGATTTTGTTCAACATTGTAAATTATAATAGTTGATATCTGATAAATGATAGAGTAAAAAATACTTCCTTACATTTGTTTAATTCACCCCTTGTTGGCACTTGGAAAAGCCTCACTTATTTAAAATTAGTTACTACCCCCACTCACCCCTCATCAAAAAAAGAAAAAAGACAAAGAAAGAAAGAAGAGAAAGGACATTGCCTGTTTGATTGTTACCAGGGGTAGAAGGACTATTGTTCAAAGATGGGAGAATGTGCAGCCTGATGCAGGACTGGCTCTGGGGGTTTCTGAGGGTGCTAGGTACATTGTTTGAAGAGAGGTGTGCGTTAAAGTACTAGCAGGTGAAGGAATTTGGCTGCCAAATGCATTACTACAGTATGGGGGGTGTAAACCCAAACTAAATGAGAATTCCAAACTAAACTGTCTCCTATGCTGTGAGCACCACTCTGTCTCAAGAAGCAAGATGGACAGAACCTGAGAAACAACACCTCCGGCCTTCACTTGAAAGCATACACACCACACACTCACTCACACTCAAACTCACTTACAGAAAGAGACAGAGAGAGAATAAAAAATACACAGAGAGAATAATAAATAAATGCAGAGATGCAGTCCATACCTTAACTTAGTGATAGTTGAATCCTGAGACTAGGCCTTAATAACCTGAATTTTATTTATTTGTTTTTAAATTTTGTTCTGTCTTTGCTTGTTTGGTCTCCTTTTGCTACAGTCTTACTCTGTAATTAATGCTGGCCTAGAACTCTCCATGCTGCCCAGGTGGGCCTGTAACTCAAAGAAATCCTCCTGCCTAAAGTTCTCAAGCACTGAGATCGTAGGTATGTACTATCATGCCCCCTGGGAAGTGGCATTTTACACTGGTGCCACATTTGAAAGTGGATGCCAGAAGTTTGAAGGGTACACATGGAGACGTGCAGGGCAGGTGAAGGCGGTGGAGGTCAGCGAGCTTCTGGGAGGACTGAATACCCTTCTAGCGTGCAGCCCGCCCTCCCTACCTTCCCACCTTCTGCAGCTCTCTGTGCACACAGAATGAAAGTGTGGGAAAGCCAAGCATTCCCAGCAACAGTTCCCTAGCACACATAGACTGGGAGGTAGCTCAGTAGATAAAGTACTCGCTTAGTATGCATGAGGTCCTGGGTTTGATCCCAGACACCACACAAACCAGGTGTAATGGTCCATGTCTGTACTTTCAGCACTGGGGAGGCAGAGACAGGAGAAAGAAATTAAAGGTCATCCTAAGCTACACAGTAAATTTGAGGCCAGCCTGGGCTACATAACACCCCATCTCACAGTCAAAATGAAACACAAAACAAAACAGAAACGGAAAGACCTGCAACCCACACTTCCTGATCCAGAGGTGCTGCATAGGGCAATGGGTGTGTTGTGTTCTCCCTGGGTCAACTGGAATAGGGTCTTTTGCTCTGAGGTCCATACACTTGCCCTCTGCATCCTCATAGATCAGAGCCCCTAACAGAGCAGTCAAGGTCTGCAGGGGGTGGGGCAGGAACATCGGGAGAATGAGGCTTCATTACCCTCAGACAAAAGCAGATCCCTCCTATGCATTCAGCAGCCCGTATAGGATTAGTGTATATGGCATGTTTAGACTATATCTCATTGATGGCCAGTGTCAAAAGCATGAATGCCTTTTGCTGAGGCAGGTGGAGTTCTCGCAAATTATATTTTCTCTTTTTAAAGCAAGAGTCCCAGCAAGGCTGTTCAAGGTGCCCTAAAGGTCTACAAGCCATTGCTGTCTGCCCCCCCCCATCCATTTCTGGCTTGCTCTCTCCCCTCCCTGCCTCCCTCTCTGACTTGCATATGTTGCCCCTAGACCATGGGCTCAGGGGCCTCTAGCCAAAGCTGCTGACTCTGACCACGGCCTTTCTCTGGACTGTGTTCATTTGCATCAAGCTGCTGAGGGCGGAGGAGCTATATAGGCTCGGGGGGCCATTCACCAGAGGATTAGGCCTGGGCTGAGGGTGCAGCAGAAGAGAGGCTGCAGGGAAGGCCCAGGTTCACTGCTGGTCATCATGCCCTACCTGCTGTCGGGATTCTTCTGTGACAGGGTGATCCGGGAAAGGGACAGGAAGAATGGAGAGGGTACCTTCTCACAGCCTCTCAAGTTCGAGGGGCAGGATTTTGTTGTTCTTCAACAACGGTGCCTGGCTCAGAAGCGCCTCTTTGAAGATGGTGTCTTCCCAGCAGGTGTGCAGGCCCTTGGTTCACACGAACTGAGCCAGAAAGCCAAGATGAAGGCCATCACGTGGAAGAGGCCAAAGGTAGGGATAAAGGGGGCATGGAATCTGCAGAGAGCTGTTGGGAAATGGAGTGAAGTGGCTAGTGGTCAGAACCTGAGGCCATGGATTTACCCCAACTCTGAGCAAGTAGGTCATTAGGGTCCCACAGCCCCAAACACCCAACTTCTTCCACTAGAGACAAAAGATGCTATGTTCCATCCCTGAGCCTGACAATGAGGACCCTTAGATTCCTAAGCTTATATAAATATTTTAAGAGTGCTAATGCATTGACTTAATTCTCCTTAGGATTATAAGGTGAGAATCAGTTAGCTCAGCTCTTCCTGAGATCAGGGGTTTGTGGAGGGGAGAACAGAGTAGTGAAGTGAGCAGAGGCTTGAAGCTTCAGGGCCCACAGAGGGGCAAACAGTAAAGAAATGGGAGGCTGGAGAATGAGCCTTAACCTTCAAGCCCAAGCTGGCTCATTAGCATGATGTCAAGTCTGTTTAAACTGGAAGGTCCCACTGACTAGCTAGGCTCCTTCCTGGATGAAACAATTAGCCCAGGCTGCCCTATGGAGGGACATCCTAGGAGCCTTGCATGTCAGCGGGAGTAGGTCAAAGTGTTCAGAAGCATGTAGGACAAAGCATGTCTTCAAGAAGGTGTGAAAGAGCCTGCTGCATTCTGAGCTGGCAAGGGGTGTGTGTGCAAACCCAGAGGAGCTGCAAGGCAGATTCATTAGCATATATGCAAATTTTAATTAATTAAATTTCTTTTTTAAACTTTAATTAAACTTCTAACTTTACTTTTGGTGGGTTTTAAATAAAGATTTGTAAATCTTTTTTAGTTAATTAGGTGCATGCGTGTGTCTGTGTGCATATATGCACATCGCACATGAACACAAGTGCCCACCATGTCAGGTGTCAGATGCCCCTGGAGCTGGGGCTACAGGCAGGTGTAAGCCATCTGATGTGGGTTCTGGGAATCACACTCAGGTCCTCAGGGAGACCAGTACATGCTCTGAACCCCTGAGCTATCTCTCCAGCCCTGACCTTCTAATGTTACAATTACCGGGTGACATAAAAGTTGTAAAATAGTATGGGGTCCCCTGTGTAGCCCCTCTTCCCAGTGGTTTTACTGTCTGCAGTTTTAGTTACCTGTGGTCAAGAGTGGGACAAAAATACTCGATGGAATAGTCTTGAGATAGTCCAGAAATTGTAAATAACCTCCATTATCGTATTTTAAATTGCTCTGTTGTATTGTAGTGTTACTCATCTCTCATTGTCTAATTTATGAGTTGAGCTATCCTCAGTGTACAGGAAGGAGTCTAATAGATGTGGGGTGGTCACAGTTTCAGATTTCTGGGGGTGTTGGGATCTACCCAAAGATGAGGGAGAATGGTTACACTCAGTCTGGTTTTCCTCACTATATCATCATCACATGGTACATTTCCATCAATAACCAATATCGATGTATTATCGAGAACAACATCCACACTTTCCTTAGGGTTTGTCCACTGTCTTTTTATGTTCCAAGGCTCCTCTCATATATATCCACTTAGGTGTCGTGTCTCCCCAGCCTTCCCCCTCAGGTTCTCTGGTGTCGTGTCTCCTCAGCCTCCTTTCTCAGTTTCTACGGTGTCCTATCTCTCCAGCCTCCCCCTTCAGGTTCTCTGGTGTCGTGTCTCCCCAGCCTTCCCCCTCAGGTTCTCTGGTGTCGTGTCTCCTCAGCCTCCCCCGTCAGGTTCTCCTCATTTCTGATGTACTTCACAATTACTCAGAACACTAGTGAGGTATTATATAAAATGCCTCTCAGTTGGCATCTGTGTCTACTTTTCTCCTGACTAGACTGGGCTTATGGATGTGTTGTTTAGTTTTTTAATAATTTTTTTTATTTTCTGTGTATGAGTGTTTTTTTGCTTGCATGCTTGTGTGTACCCCACATGTGTGCAGTATTCCTTGAAGCCAGAAGAGGGCACTAGAGCCCTTATAATTAATACAGACCATTATATACACTATACTATACTATACTATACTATACTATACTATACTATACTATA
>LOJH01055659.1:0-11828 GCA_001685095.1 Ellobius talpinus | reverse complement strand
TCAACATAAAGCCAACCACACTGAACCTCACAGAAGAGAAAGTGGGAAGTACACCTGAATACATTGGCACGGGAGACCACTTTCTAAATATAACCCTTTCTATTTATTAAGCATATCTTTGAAAGTATGATTAGATCTTTCTGTAACTGCTCTCTCATAGATTGTATGGTATGCCTCTATTATTCTTGATGTTGCAATATGCAAAAAACATTTCATTTTACTAGAATCCTATGCTGGAGTATTGTCAGTCTTAATTTGTACAGGTGTCCCCATGATGGGTATAACTTTTAATAGATGTGTAATTACAGAATCAACCTATTCAGAACTTAAAGCATCTGCCCATTGAAATCCTGAATTTGTATCCATGGGATGGAGCACATACCTTAATTTTTCAAACTCCATAAAAATAAAACATATCCATTAGGCAAATTTGATTTCTTTGAGCACTCTTTGGATTAATTCCTGCTCTTGAGAAAATAATCTAATTGTGGTTGATTACCAGTTAATATCTCCCAGCAATATAACCAAGGACAAGTAGGACATGTCCTTATAATTTCTTTTGCTTGATGCCAAGTGATAGCAAAAAAATCTTTCTTCAAACCTTTGCTATTATCATGGTGTTTCTTATGAAACTCTGAGGCTTCTAGAACATTTCCTACCAATAGCCACACCATTTCATCATATTACCTTGTGCTAGAGAGCCTAGCAGACCTGTAGAGAATATGTGATGTGTTATATACAAGATGTGATTTCGCTTTTGATTATTTATTATAATTGATGAGATAACAATGTTAATTCTGAATTATCTAGAATAACTTCAGTGGTTTCAATATGTAAAACAACTCTTTATGCATATTGAGAGTAACTACATTAAGGTTCCTGAAAATCTAGTAATCCCATGAGAATAGCATATAATTCTGCTTTTTGAACTGAATCATGAGAACTTTGAGCTACTTTACTATTTTTCCCTAATTTATAACCTGCCTTTCCTAATTTATCTGCATCAGTATAGAATGTAGGTGCTCCAGGAATTGGTGCTCCTCTCACAATGTGAGGGAGGATCCAATTAGTTCTATTTATAGACTGAAGTCTCTTGCTTTTGCGATATTTGCTGCTAATCTCTCCCAAAAAGTCACTGCAAGATCAAGGTTCATTGTCTGCCCATAGTGAAGCAATTTAAGCATTATTAAAAGGCATCACAATTTCTGTTGAGTTTATTCCTGCTAACTGATAAAATTTTATTTTTCCTTGCAGAATCAGTTCAGAATCCTTTTCTACATAGGGCTTTAATTTTTTACTCTGTTTGTGTGGTAAAAATATCCACTCTAAGATATTATCTTCTCTCTGCATAAGAATTCCTGTGGGAGAATGCGTAGAAGGTAAAATTGCCAGAATACAGTCAAGCTCTGGATCCAAGCAATCCACAAGTGCATCCAGTAATTTCTTTTCTACCAACACAAATTCTCTCTCAGCCTCAGTGATAATTGTCTTGAGCTATTTAAGTTCTTATCACCTTGTAAGGCTTGAAGTAAATTATTTAGCTCTTGCGTAGTTAATTCAATTGTGGGTTATAACAAATTAATATCTCCCAGCAGTATTTGAAAATCATTAATGTTTACAATTGATCTCTCCTAATTTGTATTTTCTGTGGTTGAATTTTCTATAAGTCTATCTTACATCCAACATAATTAATAAAATCTCCTCTTTGTACTTTTTCAGGAGCAGTTTGTAATCCCCAACAAGGCAAAATTCTTCTTACTTCATCAAACATTTTTTCTAAGGTATCTGCTTCTGAATCAACCAGAAAGATATCATCCATATAATGGTAATTATAGATTGAGGAAATTATTTATGAATTATATTTAACAGCTGGTGTACAAAATATTGACGTAAAGTGGGGTTGTTTAACGTTCCCTTTGGCAAGACCCCCACTGGTACCTTCTAACAGTTTGGGAATTACTATAAGTGGGCGCTGTGAAGGAAAATTTCTCTCTATCCTGTCTTTGTAAAGGTATAGTAAGAAAGCAGTCTTTTAAATCTAGCTCTGCAGTAGACCATCCTTTAGGTAAGAAGGAAGGAAAGGAAATTCTAGGCCATAGAGATCACTGATGGTATCACCATAATTACAGCCCTCAGATCTGTTACCATTCTCCATTTTCCAGAATATTTTAATGACAAATATTGAAGAAGCAGAAAATTAAAAGATGACTTGACTGAGACGAATATAATACGAATTATAAGTACTATCAGTCTGGTAATTAGTTTTTTATCAATAATAGTCACAGTGGTTTTTATGTAAAGTGTGAAAAGTTGACTGATAAGATACTAGCCTTAGAAAGATTTTTTTGATGAAAATGAGAAAAATACTCAGACACGGGCAGAAGAATTTAGAGAAGAACCTACCCCACCACCAGATGATGAAACTAAAGAGAGGCAGCCCAAGATTACTAGGGGTTATCCAGTAACTATACATGAATGACCAGGAGATGATATATGCTCCCAAGATTATCAGGAAGGTAATGGAATCCTATAGAAATATTATATTTGAGGAGATTTAAGGAAGTGGTCATTTCTTATCATTTGTACCCACCCTATGTGAAGCAGATATTGAATTCATGGGCAACTCAGAACAGAATTATCCCCCCCAAGACTTCAAAGATTTAGCTACAGCAATTTGAAAGCTAGTCCTCAGTTACAATGAGAAACACAGTAGAAAGAGGATGCAAGCTAGGGCTATAGAGCAACAAAATAGGGCTAGAGGCATTGATATTTCCCAACATCAGTTATTAGGTGAGGGCCAATATGCTGACTAGAAAAGCAGATTGATTGTGATGATCATTCCTTGGTCCTATGTTGTCTAGAAGCTTTGAAAGCTTAGGATAAGGCTGAAGAATCAGAAAACAAGACTGAGTCATTTACTAAACTTATACAAGGCTCTAAAGAAGTCTTCACTGATTTTTTTTTACAAAGATTGACTTCAGCTGTAAAAGAATAATATCAGATCCAGAAATCAGACAAATATTAACTGAATCTTTTCACACCTGGAAGCCTAGTATAAAGAGAAGCAAACACACCCAAGAGGAATAAATAGCAGGAAATAATCAAACTGAGGGTGGAAATCAATAAAATAGAGACAAAAAGAACAATATAAAGAATCAATGAAAAAAAGAGTTGGTTCTTTGAAAAAAATCAACAAGATAGGCAAATCCTTATCCAAATTAACTAACAAGCAAAAAGAGACTATCCAAATTAACAAAATCAAAAACAAAAAGGGGACATAACAATAGACATGGAGGAAATATAAAGAATCATTAGGTCATACTTCAAAAACCTGTACTCCAAAAAAATTGGAAAATCTAAAAGAAATGAACAATTTTCGTGATAGATCCCACTTGCCAAGGTTAAATAAGGATCAGATAAACAATTTAAATGGACCTATAAATCCTAAGGGAATAAAAGTTGATGTGGGATTACCCTCTATATTCTGTGAATATGTTTTATCACCATTGGTTAATAAGGAAACTGCTTTGGGCCTGTAGCAGGAAAGAATATAGCCAGGCTGAAAGAGATATATAGAGAAAGTAAGCAAATTCTGAGAGATGCCATATTAGCCACCAGAGGAGAAAGCCATCCATGCACAGGAACTGATAAACCATGAGTCTTCTGATAAAATATAAAATAATAGAAATGGGTTAATTTAAAATGTAGAGCCTAGCTAGAAATATGCATAAGCTATTGGCCAAACAGTATTTCAATTAATATAGTTTCTGTGTGATTATTTTGGGACTGGGTGGCTGGAAAATGAATCAGCTAAGTACAGAGAGACATTTCATTGTACAGGCTGCTAAGCTAAACCAACATANATTCCCCTCTGTATGCTGTGAATATGTTGTATTGCCATTGGTTAATAAAGAAGCTGCTTTGGGCCTATAGCAGGGTAGAATATAGCCAGGCTGGAAGAAATAGAGAGAGAGAGAGCAGGCAAAGTCAGGGAGATGCCATGTAGTTGCCAGAGGAGAAAGATGTCCGTGTGCAGGTACCAATAAACTATGAGCCTCATGGTAAAATCTAAAATAATCAAAATGGGTTAATTTAAGATGTTAGAGCCAGCTAGAAATATGCTTAAGCTATTGGCCAAACAGTATTGCAATTAATATAATTTCTGTGTGATTATTTTGGGTCTGGGAAGCTGGGAAAGGAATGAGCAGCCTCTGTCTACAGAAAGTAGTCATTAAAAATCTTCCCCCCCAAAAAAACCCAAGGATCAGACTGTTTTTAGTGCAGAATTCCAATAGATCTTCAAAGAAGAGCTAATACTATATTCCTCAAATTATTCAACAAAATAGAAGCAGAAAGAACTTTGCTAAATTCTTTTTAAGAGGCCACAGTCACCCTGATACCCCTACATCACAAAGATTCAACAAAGAAGCACAAACCAATTTCTCTCATGAACATTGATGAAAAAATGCTCAATAAAATATGTGCAATCCAAATCCAAGAACACATCAAAAAGATCATTCACAGTGATCAAGTAGACTTCATCCCAGAGATGCAGGGATGGTTCGACATAAGAAAATCTGTCTGTCTAACCTACCATATAAATAAAATGAAAGAAAAAAAACATAACCATCTCATCAGATGTTGAAAAACCCTGTGACAAAATCCAACACCCCTTCATGATAAAAGTCTTGGAGAGATCAGGGAAACAAGGGATACACATAAACATAACAAAGGCAATTTACAATAAGCCAATAGATGAAACTTAAATAATTTTATTAATTTGATAATTTAATACCATTCTCGTGACCAACTAGGTGAAAAAAATTGACATTTTCCCTGAAATGGTCCAATTACCACATTTGCCCCAGCCTTGTATGGGCAAATGACTGAACACAGAGCTGCTCAGACAAGATTGGTCAGGAAATTGATCTTTGGCTCCAATGTAATTACTACCAAGAGACACATGCTAACAAAATTGAGCTTGATTTTCTTAGTCACCTCTTATTATGACTAATCCTTTTCCTGGCAGCGTGCTGAATCGATACTAAGCCTCCTCTGGTGCTAACCTTCAGTGACCTGCTTCTCTGAACTTCCTCACCACTTACCTGGTTAAAATGAAAATATATAAATATAAACAGTTTTGCAATAACAAAAGATCACAGCTTTTGAGAGGGAAGTATGGCTTTATTTTAAGGTCCTTGCAGCCTTAAGAATGTATGTGTATGTGGTGTGTGTGTGTATGTGTATATAAATTTGTAATATACATACTTTGTATGTGCATATACAAAATACAAATTTAAGTACTGTGTATCAAAAACTATGAACAATTATATACGAGAATCAGATTGTTTTGTTTTCAAAATCTTAACTAATTTTACTAAAGTATCCTATTAGTTCATAAAATAAAGAAAGTAATTATTTTGTCATCAAAAATGATCAATTCTGTAGGCTTTGTTTTTTTTGTTTGTTTGTTTGTTTTTAAGACAGAATTTCTCTTTGGAGCCTGTCCTAGAACTAGCTCTTGTAGATCAGGCTGGCCTCAAACTCATGGAGATCCACCTGCTTCTGCCTCCTAAGTGCTGGGATTAAAGATGTGTGCCACCACTGCCCAGCTCCAATTCTGTAGTTTTAACAAGACATTCTATTAGTCTTTTCAAGATGATTAATAGAAACATCTCTATAAATACTCTCATCTTGTTATCTAATTTTGTCAAAATTGAGAAATGACCTTGGGATGAGTTAACTTAAAGTATAGGTGGTAGAACATTCCCAGAATTCACACTGTTCCTCTGGTGCTTAGAGTAGAGCCCCTCAAGGGCAAGTGAAAATCCTTCAGGGCAGCAGACACTGGAAACAAAGCGGGAAAAGGGACGGGAAGTTCACTGGCCAGCCTGAGATATCCCATAACACTCTGCCAGAGCAATGGCAGTCCCTTCAGAGATGTGCCGCTATCAAAGTTGGGCATGCTCATGGAGACGTCAACTTGTGTGGCCTCTTTAAACATCTCCATCCACAGCTCAGTAGCTGCAGGAAAACATTGGCAGTCAAGGGCTATTGAAGTCCATGTTTGAATTTTTACTTGATGCCCCTTATGACCAAATTGGGCCACCAATATCTTTAAGTTTTGGAAGCCTGGGATGCAGTTCATTTGGTAGAATAATTGTCTAGTGTGCACAGAGCACCGGGTACCATGAAAACTGCGCATTGTGGTTCACACGTATAATCCCATCACTTAGGAAGTGTTGGCAAGAGAATCAAAAGTGCAAGACATTCGAGATCACCCTTGGCCTCATAGTGAGTTGGAGGCTAGGGTGGGACACATAAGACCTTGTCTCAAAGAAATAAAACAAAAAAACCCAAACCTAAAAAACCTTCTATTTTAGAATAGATTTGATACCAATCTCTCCGTCCTGCTCTTAACTCTCTACTCTTGGTTCTGTCACAGCAACGTGAACAATAGGGGGACACATTTGTCCTGAGGCAAGCATTCTATCAGACATTTTTCCATGGTAAGCTGCATTACATTTTCCTTTTATACATTTATTTTTATTAATATCTGTCCCTGACTTTATAATTTACTCTACTCTACTTTAGGTGGTTACTCTTTTATTACTTTTTTTTAAAAAAATAGATTTATTTTACTTTATGTGTTTGAATGTTTTACCTGCAGAAGTGAATGTGTACCACCTGTCTGCCTATTGTATTTCTGAAACTGGGTTGTAGATGGTTGTCAGCCTACTACACATGGTTTCGGGAATTGAACCTGGGTCCTCTCCAAGAGCAACAAGTGCTCTTAACCTCTGAGTTCTCTCTCCAGCCCCCTTCATCTATAGCTTCTGAATTGAATTGAATACCTAGCATATAGATTCACCATTTATTTATATTTGACAGGGTTTTCGCTACTTAGCTCAGGTTGACCTGAAATTTATGATCCTTCTGCCTCAGCCTAATTTTAAAGAGTATAAGCATTCAACACCATGCCTGGATTCTAACATGTTTATTTATTTAATTTTAAGAGACAGCTCTCAGAATCATAGTCTTTCTGGTGCTTTGTGCCATTTAGCATATCTTGTGGTGGTTTGAAAGAAAATGGTCCCCAAAGGAAGTGGCACTATTAAGAGGTGTGGCCTTGTTGGAGTAGGTGTGGTCTCACTGAAGGAAGTGTGTCACTGTGGAGGCAGGCCTTGAGGTCCCAAATATGATCAAGCCACGCCCAATGAGACAGACCACTTCCTGTTGCCTGCACAAGATGTAGGACTCTCAGCTACCTCTCCAGCACTGTGTCCGCCTGTATACCGCCATGTCCTGCCATGATGATAATGGACTGAACCTCTGAACTGTAAGCTGGTATCAATTAAATGTTTTCCTTTATAAGAGTTGTCATGGTCATGGTGTCTTTTCACAAGAATAGTAACCCTAACTAAGACATGTCTCTTGTAAAATATATATATACATGTTGGATTTTGTTCAGCTTCAGTCCTGAGCAATTACAGTTGAATAACCCATTTCATTATCAAGTGACTCCCATTCAAGCAAGCATACAGGTATGGGTATAGCAGGGTCAAATACAGCGTCTTCTGCTCTTTCCTCATTGTGCTCCCTCTACATTTCCTTGACTGCTTTTAAGCTGATCAATATTAAGTATATCATACATTTCTGCATTTTTAGAAATTTATAAGCTATTTTTATTCTTTACCTTTTATTAGGAAATTGAGATGCAGATTAATTCATCCAAGTCTAATGCTATTTGATAGTTTTATTCTCATCTTAATACAAAGATCTCTTCTAAAATTTAACTATTTACCATTTTCATCTCTTGCCATTTTGTCAAAATCATAATTATATAATTCTTAAATACCAAAAGCACTGCCTTTTAATTTTGACAGCTGAATTCATCTGGAGTTACCCACGTATTTCCCACTTCCTCTGCTTTGTAACCTCTTCTTACAATTCAGCTCATCCATCTGGAATCATTTTCTTCTACATAAAGTACAAGTTCTACAATGGCCCCTAATGCCACTTTAATCTATCTTAAAATTTATTTCATCTGAGTCATACACAATAGATGCAGAACTCTAACGTGGGAGTTATTTTCTTGATGTATATTGAAGCCAACCTTCCACAAACTGTCCCTTCTTCCTCCCTCCCTCCCTTCTTCCCTTCTCCACAGTGCTAGACATGGAAGCCAGGACCTCACACACACTACTCAAGTGCTCCACCACTGAGCTACACTTCTGTCCTTCTGAGTCTATTTATGCCCAGAATTTAATGATCCAGGTAGTGATAGTTTCTCTGAGGATGATCTGTCTTTGCTCTCTGCCTGTTTTTAATATCTACCCTGTCTTTAATTTTGTGGAGCTTCCCTGTAGTTTGGGTAAGTGTGTGCCTCTCTTCATATATCTTTTCTGGGAGTCATTGACTTTTTGGCACCTGTACACTTGTGGTGCTCATTACCTCTGGGAATGTCATCTCTCTAAATGAGATTGTGTTTCAGATCTTTGCGCCTCTACCTCTGGGGTGAGGAAGACATGTGTGCTATATTCAAGTTCTACGCCACATAATTTTAAGTAACGTCTGTCCTTTCATTTCCCTGTAGGTTTGGCCTGGATCGTTCTGTTTGTCACCTCCCCCGTCAGTCCTGCTTCCCCCATCTAACCTGTTATTGAACAGTGTTCACATGCGGATCCCCTGACACTCAACTTTCTCTCCTGGAATGCTGGATCTCTGGGTGTTAAATCTTCGCACTCTATCTTCTGTAACTGCTTTCTCTGCTATATAAGCCCTGGTTTGGGCCCTTTAACTATATTCTGCTCTAGACAGCATATTCCAGTTCACTTCCAGTTCGGGCATTCTCTTTGATCATGTGCCAAATTTGCTCTTCAAGTCATCGTTAAGGGAATATTCATTTCTTTCCCATTTCTGAAACTCCTCTCTGCTTGCTTTTCAGTGGTGCAGCCCTGGATCTTCACAGTCCTTTGCACCTGCAGAGGGTCAAGCTGAAGCATCGAGTCTCCAGCCTTCGCGTCTTCAGGTAGTCAAGATGAAGCGTTTCCTTCTCACTCATCCTATAATCCATCTCCGCGCCATGATGACCACCAGCAATAGAGTCAAGGCGCCAAACTCGGAATAGAAGAGATTTCCATCCTCCCTTAGCTTATGCATAATCATTCACATATGATCACTTAAAACTTAGAAATCATTCATATATGATTTACTTAATATGCTTTTAAAACGTTTCTCATCTTCTCAGCCCTCTTCAGCAGCTAATGTGAGTGGCAGAACACTCTGTGAATTCTATCCCTTTTCCCGCATGAGGTTAACAAATGTGGATGTACGTGAAGATAAATATAACTATATGATAATTCTGAGGAAAAAATTCAAGGTTGAAATCATTTTTCGGCTTGGTGTCAGTAATCTGATATTCTACCTAGAATCAACCCTTCCATCCCGACTTTCCTCTGGCCTACCCATTCCCTAAAGAAACACAGAGGCATGTGGCTATATTTATTTCTGTTACTGTTTTCCTGTGGGGTCTTTTAAAGAACTGCCCTCTAAGATATATGCTATCTCTTGGAACTGTTTTTATTTTGTTGTTGCTTTCCTTTGTTTTCGTACAGCTTTGCTCACAGTATTGTCTTCAATTGTTTTTTCCTCTCTCTCTCTCTAAACTTTCAGAGGAATCTCCAGCTGTAGAACTAATGATGTCTTGATTGACTGCTCGTTCTGTTCTTCGGGGCCTCCAATCTACTTGTCATTCTTCGTTTTATGGTCTCTCTGAAAGTAATCTTCTGTGTTCCAACTGTTTCTTTTTCATTTATATAATATCGCATGGACACCACTGAGACTATAAACTAGATTTCAGAAGCGCTTTCCTCCTGAAGCTGCTCGGTGAGTGACCTGGAGCATCACGAGATCCTCCTCCTCACAATTCAGATACATATCCTTTATTACTGTTTTCAAATGCAGGATTTTCCCCACACAATATTCTTTGTTTTTATCTTTTCAAGTGATCATTTGCATATGATATGTACAATTCAAATAAATTGTCTTGGACAGATAGGGGTTAGGTACATAATATACATGCATAAACTGCTCCTTATATAATAGATTTATTTATTCAAATATTTTATCTTTGTGAGAGGATAACAACACTATGTGTGTATTAGCTACCTGCCTGGATACCTATGTGTACACATCTGTATCAATCCTTTTTCTTTGTCCAGATAGGATTTCATCCACCAGCGAAAGTCATTAAAGAGTTCCCAGGAGAGGAGGGGGAGTTCCGTCAGTGCAGCACACTGCATTACCCTGCGTAGGAGTGCTTGATCTGTCTCCAAGATTTCAGGGTTGTGGGATTCAGTTCTCTCTCAACACTCCTAAAGCTGATTTGGAACACACTGAGCAAACTGACAGTGCTTGCTCTAAGGCCTGACAAAGAAGAGTATCTTTCTTCTCTGATCATCTCTCTCAAAGTACTTCCCCTCTGTGCCTCATGGGGAAACAGATCAGAATTGCTTCCCTATACATGGCTGCTCAAGAGATAATACAGCTTGCTGTGACCTGACTGCCAAAACATAGAGGTCACATTCCATTCTTTACTCCCTGAAGGAAAGACAAGTACAGAAACAAAGCCAAGACAAGTCAGTGACGTCATTCTTCCAAGAAGTTCTTTGGATCTGGTAAGCTTTTGTTGATGTTGTTTGTTTGTTTAGTTACTTGGACAAATCAAAGCAAATGAACACGTAGTATTTTAGCTATGTGGGCTGTTATAAAGAAGTCACTACTGTTAAAATTATCTAGTAGTTTCATCACCAATTATGACATAGGCTTGATGTCATCGGCCATTCTTGGGTGGTCAAGAATATGAGTTTTGTTTTCTGGTGTGTGTACTTACATTATTATAAAATGTGTCTTGATCATGTCAATGGAAATCTTGAAAGCTTCAAAACCCAGGAAGAAAGTCAAGTTTTAATATTAAGTCCATGACATCACTATTAAAACCTTCAGGAAATAATAACATCATTGAGAAAAGAAAATATACAATGCCAATAGCTTCCTTCATACTTCATAGATATTTCATTAAAACTCCTGAGGATAGGTGATATCACTTTTCTGTATTTTCTGGTGAGGTTAATGAAGAACTGTTTCTAGGGGACTATCTGCATAGGTGTACAGAATGTGCACACACAAGACCAAGGGACAACAGCTACCATGATTTTTAACACATGGACCACTCTACTTCCTCCTGTTCCTGGGACTGAACAGGAAAGGGGAAAAGCTGGAGGGGGAAAGATGCTAATTAGCTGTGACAGGCCATCTCACAGATTTGCCAGGTGCTAGGTGACTGTGACAGACCATCCCAGACAGGTTTACCAGATGTCCTAGTTACAGCTTCTATTGCTGTGACAAAACACCATGATGATAAAATAAGTTGGGAAGTAAAGGGTTTATTCAGCTTACACTTCCACGTTGCTGTTCACCATTGAAGGACATCATAACAAGAACTCAAATAGGATAGGACCTTAGAGGCAGGAGCTGATGCAGAGGCCATAGAGGGATGCTGCTTACTGGCTTGTTCCTCATGGCTTGCTCATCCTGCTTTCTTNGAGGTCCACCTGCCCAGGGATGGCCCCACCCACCATGGGCTGGGCCCTCCCTGTTTATCAATGAATGAGAAAATGCCTTCCAGTTGGATCTCATGGAGGCATTTCCCCAACGGAGGCTCCTTCCTCTCTGATGACTCTAGCTTGTGTCAACTTGACACAAACCCAGCCAGTACAACTGACCCCTTGTCAACTTGACACACAAACACATCACTATTAAGTCAC
>LOJH01055658.1:0-10142 GCA_001685095.1 Ellobius talpinus | reverse complement strand
CTCTCTCTCTCTCTCTCTCTCTCTCTCTCTCTCTCTCTCTCTCTTCCTTTTTTTCTTGTTGTAGCTCTACTGGTAGGTTCCCCTCACTCCAGTGGATTAGCCCACACTTATTAACACATAGAAAGCACTCACTGAATTTAGTAGACTATGTAGGAAAAAAAGGAAGACATGAAATTGGGAGTGAGGCAGAAGGGGATAGAGAGGTAAGATGTGATTATATTTTTTATAAATGTGTAAGAAATTCTCAAAAATAAAAAAAATGTAAAACTTACATTCCATGCTGGGCTATTTTGGAACTCTTTTGTATGCCAAGATTAAACTATGTCATTATTGTTAAAACTCTATGGATTAACTATAATCATACTCAACAGTAAGGAAAATGGTTTTTAGAGAGGATCTTGGTTTATAATTTTAAAACTTCACTAAGCAATGAAGTTGAGAGAAAACTCAGCTCTATAAGAAACTGAAGCTCAACTTGTCTATGATGCGCGTCACCTTGACCCCAGTTCTTGTGGATAATGACTATCCTGACTGTCGCTAATGCAGTGGAAACATCAGCATCCTCAAAGGGGATTTTAGTGCCTTAGAAAAATGTAGGAAGTAAATAATTAAAATGGATTCTCAGAGAAAGGTTCAAACTTCTGGGAGTTTGAGCAGCATGACGAACATCTGGAGCAATGCATACAGACACAGTGTGACCAGCGTGCTCCACGCTCCTGCACAGGTTGTGTACAATGAGAATGCTGTGCGTGATGCTGAGCACTTTGTGCTGGGGAAGACAAGGCATGTTCACCATACTTGATCGCCCCAGCAATTAAGATGGCAGCCATTATATGTAAATGATTAATTAATTTTTTTTCACAGCAAGTTAATTTTTTTTCTTGAGTCTTGAATGGTCTTATTCTTAGAGGAGTAAAGTTATTTCTTCTAAATTTGTGGTTTTGTTCTAACTTGTTATCTTGTCAGTGGACTGTATATTGGGATCTTTCTGCTTTGTAAAGACATTATTCTGTGATCCCTCTTGTTCCAGGTTCTAGCCGGGATTAGTGTGGAAGAGGACAGTTTGAGAAGGAAGGGATTATCATCATGTTGGTGGGGGAATCCTTGCTTCACCATGAACTAGGAGCACAAGGGATTATTGATTCTTATTGAGGATTCATGAGTGTCATTTGTCCATAGCACCACACGGAAGTAAACTGAAGCAAATGGAATCTGTTAAGAGATTCCACACAGAGACACAGAAGAGTGTGACTAGCTCGTGAGAGTGAAACGGCAAAGTTTCACAACTCCAGTGAGTTCAAGGGCACAACTGTAACACTTGTGGATTCATACACTCGATGCTCTTTTTTTCATGTAAATAGGACTGTAAGAATACAGAGGCTTTTATACTATGATTGAGATGGAATTTTGATTTTTCCACAATTATTTAAGGAGAAATTGGAGGCAATTCTAGAATATAAAAATATATACCCAAGTGAATCAACAATCCAAGAAAGATTAACTTACCATTTTTGTTTTGCAACTTCAGTAATTTGATAAATATCCACATTGACTAAACACTGATTTAACAACCTTACACTGGCAGCCAATAATGTTATGGAAGTCTTTCAAGGCATGTGGTATAAAATCATGATTTGTGCTTACGACTAGATTTTAAATGGTCCATTATACCAACCAGACCAAAAGTGTAAAGGACACATGTAACAAAATATAGAACAATGAAAAATAAAAAATTCAAGGTGATAAATATAAAACATCATGAAATAAGTATAATTGATTTTAGTTTTCAGGATCCGGAAAGGCTCCCTGATTGATAAAAGAGAAAAGTACAGGAACGGTATGAAGTACAATAAAAAAACTGGGTGTGTTCATGAATTCTGGGAATTGTGGGATGACAATGATTAAGAAATTTACACTTTTAGAACTTGGCAAAGATGCAATCCAAAGTCCCTGCTATTTTTGCTAGTGTGTACATTCACGAGAAGTCATTTGCCAAATGGCAGTGAGGATGGTTCATTCAGACACCACCTAAAAGTCAAGCTAATCTCAGCTACCAAGACTTGATACAGAACTTTGTGTTGAGGCCCCGTACGAAGACTAATCTCCAAAAACAGATGAACAAGCCAGATGTGCAGTTAGGCAACTGCCTCCCTGGCTCAATCATTCTCATTATAGTGATTGCAATGTAATGTTGGTTTTTAAAAAAATGAGGCTCAGATAACCCTCTATCCCCTCTTTAATTTCACCACATGGGACAGAACTGCCATCGAATCTCCAGAACAGAAGAGAGGGTGTCTCTTCGTTAGATAAAGTCCTGCAGGAACCACTGGCAGAAAGGAAGTGTTTTTGAGGCCCTAGGCTAACTGTGTGTATTCTACGAAGCACACAGGCACGCCTTAAACAAGAGGCTGAGGCCTGCTGTACAGTAGCAGTAACTGCAAGAGCCCCAGCCATAGACAGCTGCAGCACAGGCAGCGAGAATTTGCATTAGATGTAATCTTATTAGATAGATGGCCCTATTTGATTAATCACAGCAACGAGTGGGAGACGCTATTTGCATAGCGCATCTATTTTCCGCCCTAGCGTTCATTGGTATGTGAGACACATTCAGCGAAAAACAGTTAGGAAATGGGCATCAGGCACATAAAAGTTTTACGTTGTTTTTACGAACGGAATTGCTGTTTACAAATACCACACAGCAGGTTCTCTGTTTTATGGACAGGAATAATTCACTCGCAGGCTATAAAGGTCTTGCCGAAATGGGTTTGCTTATCTCCTTCCCATTTTAAATTATGAGAATCCCCTGCCACCAACGCTCGAAGTTTGTGTTTTTCCTGCCCATGCCTTGCATATTCACGCACAGCAGCTGAATGATGAATACTGCCTGGGAATGCTTGCGGGCCACAGTCCATTTATAGCGCATAAGCTAAATATCATTTTTTGTAAGTACATGCAAACACAGAGGTTTTTCTACAGCATAAAACAGAAAAAAATAGCTACTGTCTTTTCTTTTTCCTCCAAAGCACGAATCTCATGCCATTTCAAGGAGACAAGAGAACACTTGTAGTCAAGTCAAAAGCAATTCCTGTTGTAGAAATTGTGGAAATAATCTTCCTACACACAACTTTGTTTTTCCGAAATACATTTAACAATCAATGTCATTTGAGTCTCACACTGTTTACTTTCTATTATCCCAAATAACCAAGATCCTAGTTTTGTGGAATTGGACATACAATTTATAATCTATGTTGTCTATGAGAGAGAGAGAGAGAGAGAGAGAGAGAGAGAGACAGTCCTGTGCCGTTTGTTAAAGGCATTGATGGGACTTCTTGATTCAATTGGCAATTAAAGTATACTTTGATTGTCTATCTGTGGTGGCATCATACCTAACACACACACACACACACACACAAATAAAACAAAACATCAAAGCACAGAAGCAGAGAACAATTAATTTCCAAAAAGATTGAAAATGAAAGACATACATAATGAAAATATTGAATATATTTCAGAATTAACTAACAACTTGACAAAGAAAGAAAATAAACAAAAAGGAAGATAAATATTATCATGACTTTTTAATTGTGTTGGAAATAAAAAACTGAAAAATATTCTATATTAACTTTAAATCAAGTCATCAAAACTATGTTATATAGATTATTAAATTAGACCTGCATATAGGATATTGTTTAGAATATTTTATATATATATATGTACTGGCTTTGATCTAAAGTATTTTCCATGTATGACTTCCACTTTAAGTTAAAAACATACGCCACCTATTTAGATAACTTTTCAATTACATAAAATTACACACCATACCAGAGTTTTAACTGTACTTAGATTTTGTTTGTACTCTAACAAATAAAGCTTGCCTATAGATCAGAGTATGGAGCAAGCCACACTAGTTAGCCATAGAGACCAGGTAGTGGTGGCATCAGGAGACAGAGGTAGTTGGATCTCAGTGAGTTCAAGGTCATCCTAAACTACATGAGATTAAATCAGTTTAAAAGAGAAACAAATATTTCTCTTTCTCTCTCTCGCTCTCTCTCTCCCTCCCTCTTTCTCTCCTCCTCTCCTTCATTGTGTGTGTGTGTGTATGTGTGTGTGTGTAAGAACAATGAAAGACAAACTAGTCATAAACTTCAGGGAAAGAGAGCAAGGGTGGGTACGTGGAGAAACCGGAAAGGGAGAATTAGGGGAGAAATGATCTAATTACATTATTTTAACATTTTAAGAATTATTATTAAAATACACTTGCCACCTAAAATTTACTTAATCTTAATAGTAATTTAATATATATTAAATTTTAATATTTAATTCAACATCATATCTATCACAAGAACACTTATATGTAAAAGTGTTTAAAATGGATAATAGTATGGAAATAATCATGAGTGAATTTCATAAGGGCTGTGAAATTAAATTATTACTGATTTCAGGAATTCCTTAAAAGCGTTGATGTTGAGGTGGAGTTTACATTTACTTTTGAGAAGTTAAACAGCTAAGTTGAGGCTAAATTCTTGGGCTATTTTATTGTTATCACTTTTTTTGATGATCAAAAACAAAACTTGTGCCTGAACTTGATATAGAAAACTGGCTATAGATTTTGCAATTTCAGTAGAATTTACTATTTCTTTGCAGGAGTTAAAACAGTTATCTTCGAGATGAAATCTACTTTATCAAGACAATGTTTCAGCTGCCTAAATGAAACCGAAATTATGGCAAGCTCAAAGGAAAGAGAAACCCTCATTGTTATACATTTCAACACATGGGCTTACATACACCCATGCAGAGTGAAAACAGTGTGGTCCTGATTTATATAAGAATCTGAAACGATACTCCTCCCCTCCACCCTCCCCTAACCTGCTGACTCATGCTCCCATCCCCGACCTTATGCAGTCCACTCAGAAAATCTTTTCTATTATGTCTTCCCAGTCTTTTCCCAGAACTTCTAACCGTGGGAACAGGAGCTGGCTCTGCCTCTTTCACTGGCTTTTGGGACCATACTACTCATACTGGGTCACCTTGCCCAGCATTAATATATGGGGAGGCTGTACTAAGTCTGATACAACGTTTGTGTTGATGTGCGTGAGAAGCCTACACCTTCCTAAACAGAAACTGATGGGGAGAGGACAGGGGTGTGGGGACAGAGAGGGTATTGGACAGAGGGACCAGGAGGAGAGGAGGGAGGGAAAACTGTGGCTGGGATGTGAAATAAATGCATAAATAAAAATATACAAACAATTTAAAGAAATAATGAAGAGAATTTAAATATTTAAAAATATTTCAAACAGATTGGAAGATTTCTAGGACTCCTAACACTGGAAGTATATTTATCTTGAATTTTTTGGTTATACTTGGTACTCTTTTCCTCCTATTGGGTTGCCTTGTCCAGCCTCGATGTGAGGGCGTTTGCGCTGTCCTACTGTATCCTGCTTTGTCATGTTTGTTGTTGTCTCTTGGGGGCCTGCTCTTTTCTGAAAGGAAAAATGGGAGTGGAAATGCGGGAGAGGGGAGATTGGGGGATCTTGGTGGAGTGGAGGGAGAGGAAACTGTGGCCGCGATGTGTTGTCTAAGAGTCTCTTTTCAACAAAAACACTAACAAAAGTACAAATAAAAAGAGATTGATGGGAAAATAAGCAACACTTTCCCACATTTTTTTATTCTAATTTTAGTTGCCAGCCATATCTTACCTGCTAGTTTTCGAAGGGGGTGAGCAGAGCTGAAAATTTCCATTTAAATTGAACAAAAATGTGGTCATGTCTATTTAATTTATTAAGAAAGAGCTCCATTCTTTCTCCCAAGATATAAATATCTCTCTTGGCAGAGCAGACATGTGCCATCATCCATTTTTAAGAATAAAGCACGCTAAGAACGAAACAAGGCCCAACGTTTCTCATAAGCGATAGAGAGAAAACTAAGAGAATTGAAAGTGTTTCTATGGGACCACATATTGATGCATTAATTTCTCATCCAATGTTAAATATTACACTAGTTACATGCTGCTTTCTTTTTATGTTCATAATCAAAAGATCAAATGCTTCCATAAAGAGGTTTTTTTTTTTTGTCACACAGATATGTTAATTTGGTTACTTTCTTTAAACTTGGTCCTTAATTGATTTTAATTGATGTCCCGTCAAAGGGACAATTCCTTTGTAGACAAGACAATTTCTCATTATCATCCTAGAGTTTTAGACAAACAGTTCTCCTGGACATTTTCTTCATGCGTGCTATAGACACATTATGGTGGAATTTTCTCCACATGAGGCTCTGCATATTAAAAATTATTCCACGAGTACTGCCTTGCTTCTCTGTGATGACAATAATCAGTTTCCTTATTGTTGGCATACTGGAAGTCTGGCCTAAGTTATCTGTCCAGCGTTGCACAGAGAAGGTTAAAAACTGGGTGCTCCTCACTTAGGAGGCAGGAGACAACTGGAGGAAGTAAGGCTTAAGAGCTATAGTCTGGCTTCCATTTCAGTCACCATCCCTCTCTACTTCCTGGTCCATGGAATTGTAAGCAAAGAGCTTCATGCAGTCATGACAACTTCCTCCGGGCTTTGCCCCACCACACGCTGCCATGTCTTCAAGGCGTGAGCCCAAATAAAGAAGCCTTCACAAACTTGCTCTTCAGATACTTTGTCACAGCAATGTGAGAAATAATTATTATAACCCTGACTTGTCCCTGAGTGAATTAATAATTGGAATTCATCGTGTCCTGCTTACTGCTTTGCTTACCACACCACTCCCATTCCCATGCTCCTCATTAACCCTCTCCACACATGTGCCCTTGCTAGATATGTAAAGCCACACACGAAGTAAGTAATCACTCCGGAGTCCATCATCGTGAACATCTGCAGTCCAAGAATTGAGTTTTCTTGGGTCATCTTATTTAGATTTAGGGAGGAGATAGCCTCTTGTGGATATCTCAGAGTTTTGTAAAACACCACAGTGCTCCATCTCATTGCAAAATTCAATTCTTAACAGGAGAGAAAGAAAAAAAATAACAATGTCTTGGAGTAGAATTCTTCTGTTTCTACACTTTTCAAAATGTCAGAACTCGTTAGGGCACTCAGTTACCTGTGATTCTTGACTATGAAATTTGGAATGACTTTTGGCTTTAGCTATTGGCCTACAAGAATAACGGAAAGCCCTACTTACACCTGATGGCCGGCCATAAGAGAAGAGCTCAGCAGCTCTTGCTGTATTCTAATTAAGAGATGCTGAGGTGGATTTAGGGTGCGGAGTATTCTCACTATGGTAGTAGAATGAATTTCAGTGACATGGATGAGGCGAAACATCCAATAACATGTGAACAATAGAAAACAATGAATATAATAGAAACGCTGAAGAGAACACCAATGCTTCTGACTTGAGTATTGAGTAACTCCACAGACTGTTTATCAAGGAGGCAGACACAGAGGTCAAGGTATTGTCCAGCAAAGACTATGACCAAGCATGAAGAGGACCTTTCATTTTTGCATATCTATAGGAAAACTTGAAAATAAGGGCCAGGAGATACAATCAAAGACTGAGTCTCATTTACAGAAGCTTGTGTCCCTCTGATGCCTATGACTCCAAGAAAGGATAAGGAAAATAATACTGTTTTATCAATGGTGGTATTGCTTTATTATTGGGTGACAAAATTCTTTTAAAACGACAAGAGCCACTGAGAGACTGTATTTCATTTGACATCAATCTAAAGGTGCCAGCTATTTGGCTGCCTGGTATTTCCAACTGAGTTTCAACCACTTGGAAAACAAAGCCCAATAAAGGCAACTAAGGAAGGGCTGCCAAGGACCATCCCTGACATTTTGTTCTAACAGTGTAGTATACAAGGGAATATGGAAAGCATGACTTCTTCAAGCTCTGTCCTACTGCCTCATAGCTGTAACCCAAACACTTCAGAGATTAATGATTTCTGTCCGTCTTCGGTCAGCCTGGGCTACAGAGAAAGACTCAGCATAAATAAATAGACCAACACACAGACAGATAGAT
Source organism: Ellobius talpinus (assembly GCA_001685095.1). NCBI lineage: Eukaryota > Metazoa > Chordata > Mammalia > Rodentia > Cricetidae > Ellobius > Ellobius talpinus. Next base: position 2,141 of record LOJH01055658.1, on the reverse strand, counting down.
TACAAATAAATATTACTTGGGATATATAAAGACTTCTGAATGTGCAATTTTTAAATGTTACTAAGGCGAAAGAAATTAAACATGGAGTCTGGATCATTGAAATGCATTCTTTCCTCACCAAGAGATACAGCAGCAGACCTAAGTCTTTTACTTGTTCTACTGACTGACTGCAGACAGGCAGTGTCATTAGAAAATGAACATTTCATTGCCCGTGAAGCAACCCCTAATGCCCAAAGAACTGAGTAAATTCTGTAACATCTCAGGCATAGATGCTAACGAAATTGGTATCATCACACAAACATTTGAACACCTTTAATCCACAGATCAATAAATTATTAGCCTGACATTTTGCATCATAGGGGTGCAGAGAAGATAAACTGGTTTTATGATTGTTTAATTTAATCCTTATAAAATAACAAACACAGTTGGAATGGGATTTCCTTTGCTAATTTGTGCAGTCCCCTCTTTTGCCCTCCCTCCCTTCCTCCTGGGAGTGCATGCACCTGCATTTGCATATTGGTGAAGAAGTAGATTAATCAACAGACAACTGCCCCACTTTGCTCCTTTGCATGATATCTGCTTCTGAATTCTGTTGTGCATATAACAAGGTTATACTTGGGTTATAGTATTGTTCAAAAAGTTATAAAATATATTTAATGCTTAAGATAAAATCAGATAAGAAAGAGAAGCTATAGGCACAAAACTACATGATCCAGTTCCAGAATGTTCAAGGCAACCTGCTCAGGGATGTAGTCCTCTATAATGACTTTAGGAAGTGGTGATCGATTTTACAACTTGAGGAGATTCTTCTTGAATGAAGATGGCTTTGGCAAGCAGAAAAACCTGAAAAGATAATATGAAACACAGAGCACACGGGGTGAATACTGATGGATCCAAATGCCTTATCTTGTATGGGGCTCCTCATTCTAAAAAATGATGTTAGCAAAAGAGAAAACGACTAATTGATTGCTTTTTGAGATAATCTCCCTTTGCTTACAAACCCTAATTATGGTTTCTTAGAATTTTTACCAAGGCCTCTTTTATCTCACCATCCATATTTATTACAGGATTTTATCAATGTCAACAACTTCAGTCAATTACTACCATCATGACTGAATTCATACTACATGGATAAGACTATTTCTGATAGTTCTACTTCTATGCCATTGTACAAAGTTTTCCCCACTACTTTCCACTGCTACCGCTTTTTCCACAAGTCAATAGATGATGCCTTTATCCAAATGCCAGGCACAAAATCTGAAAGTGATTTCATTTTACTTTTTTGGTTGTTGTTTGTTTTTTCTTTTTTAATTTATTTATTTTTTTACATACCAATACCAGTTCTCTCTACCTCTCCTTCTCCCATTCCTTTTGAAATTATAGCATCATTACAGTATTTCTCCCTTTTTTTTCTCCCTCCAAACCCTTCCATAGACTCTTTCTTACTCGCTTTCAAATTTGGTGGAATTTTTCTTCATTGGTTGCTATTTTTGCATAAATGTGTATGTATATACATAGATATTCCTAAAAATAATCTAAGACATTTGTATAGTGCTCCTTCTTTGTATGCTTTTGGGGTTAACTATTTGATTCTTGTCAACTCCCGTGTTTTCGTACTCCATATACAATTAATTACTATGTACTAATAATTATTTTTTGTCATAACTGTCCCCTCCATGTCCATCTCTGTTCTCACAGATGATGCTATTTAGTTCACAAATTAATGTCAATCTATAGATATAAAAATATATCCTGTTTTGAAAACACTAGAGTGTCACGGGAAAAGTTTATACAAAAACCCCCTCACATTTTCTTGTATTTATTTCTGATAGATAAATGATGGTGATAGTCATCACCAAGAGGAATAGTTACTCTCAATAATCACAGTTTTTTATGTGACAAATACCAAGTTGTGAACTATATATACCATGTGTGACTTTATAGCAAGATATAATTATCATGTGGGATTAATATCATAAACCGTTTAAGAAAAATGTCAAACCATTGCTTACAGCTAGCAGACTGTGAAGTGAATAGTGCAGGTACACATTTGAGGGCATTTGTTTTACACTTTTTAAAAAGAAGAGAGCAGAATTCTACCCATATTTATGATCTAATACCATGGCATATAGATGTGGAAA
>LOJH01055657.1:0-11267 GCA_001685095.1 Ellobius talpinus | reverse complement strand
CGCTGGGACCTGCCACCGCCGCTGCGGACTCACTGTGCTGCCTGCACCAGCCCAACCCGCTGCAAGCGAACGGGCCAGGGCTCACGGCTGCTCAGACATTTTTTAAAAAATCATAAAAGTTACTAGCAGGTGTGAAGGGGTATTCACAGGAACGGGGATGACTCTAAAGAAACTGCTTCACAGAAAAGCTCTCCCAGCATGGGTGATGATTCACGAAGGCTGTACCCTTGGCGCTCTCTGTACGACTTACAGACAAGTGGCTCGACAGACGCCAGGGACCTCTCTGCAGCTGGACTATTTAGAATCTCCTTTTGAATGGTTTACCGCGTTCATGGCCCTGGGGGGTGACTATAAATCTTGCAAGCTTCTGCTTTCCCAGACTGGGAAGTTTGTTTACCTCCTGACTTTCTCCCTCCTGGAGCAAATGCTTGGATTTGGAGACAGCTGCCCTACAATTGTCTTCCAGGACTGCTAAAAGGATTGGAGATTCAGTGTAGAGCTTGAAACAAACAGCAAAGAAACGTCTATGAATGTGCTTTTCTCGGTTCACTTTGAAGCAAGTCTCCAGTTCGTATTCTTTCCCTGACTCTGCCTGCACACTTCGTTTGCTAAAAAATTTTTATATGAAAACCTTCACATTTTTGCCTTCTTTCTGGTAAAATTTCATCGTGTATGTCAACCCATTTAAGTCAAGACCAAAGCTCCAGGAAAGCTCATCTGACAGTTTTAAATAATGATTGTATGTGGGGGAAGGCATCTAGCAGGCAGTGGACATACTGTGAGAGGAGAGGACCCAGAGAAAATCATCTTTTTCTTTCTGGTCCAGATGTTAGTCAAGATGTGACAGCAGCAGGATGTTGCTGAGAAGCTGCACCCGAGGTCCTGGGGTCTTCTATGGTTGTGCAGTCATAGGGAACTACGCTTGAAGAGGATGCCTTTCTTTCTGTATGACACTGGATTCCAATCCAGACCCCATTCAGATGCCGATTGTTATTTAGGTGAATTAGAGCAAAGAAGAAATGCAGATGGGAACAGTTGGGCATTGAGTATCCTTAGGGTACCACGCACGATCACTGTGCCATAGTCAGTGTTTCCCGGGCATATCGTGATCACAATTTTTTTTATGTTTCAGCGTCCGCTGTGTTCTACTCTTCTGAGATCTCAATGCTGAAAGTGCAAGAACATCCCGAATGGCTTTCCTTCCTTTCCTGTTTCAACTCTGATTATCCCCGAGCTGCTGGAAGAGACAGTGCATCAGTGGCAGGAAGACAGTGTAGCCGTGCAACATGAAACAAGGGCCTCTTGACCATACTGATAATAAAATAAGTTGGAAGAACTGGTGTGCAGCTCACACTGTGACCTTAAAAAGATGGCATTTGATTTGTGATAGTATTGACCATGTCCACAACCCATCTGATCATTGCCATAAGTTCATGAAAGCTGTCTTTATGTTCAGCATGTTCCATTGCTCTTACTCATGAAGTAGTGAGGCGTGTCTCCTAGCTGCATATTTGGAAAATTTTACAACTTAGAACCCAGGGAGAAGGTAGAGGAGCTTCCCAGAGAAGCTTGGTCACATCCCTAGCACCCACCCCCTAATTCCACCAAGCATTTTCTCATCCACAGCCTTAGTGTAGTCATCTCATTTAAAGCTGAGAGACAGGAGAGCGAACAAGGCTTAGCTCTTCTTATTCTTGACTTTCCCCTCATGCTTTATACTCTTGCCTTTGGGTTTTGAAACATGAGGAAAATTCTTTCATATTCTCCTTCACTCTGTTCTGATCCTGCTAGTTTTTAACTGGAATCCACCACTTCGTAGAGAAAGGGGATTATAATGCATGCTACTGCACTCTTAAGTTTTCAAAACTCTGTTTAAATTGCATTGTTTCTCTGTTTTTAAATTTTAAAAATTAGTCTTAAAAGTACTAAAATGTTCTTTCAAAAGAGGCACCTAAATGTGTTCCTAATTTTGTATCTGGGCTTAGATTTTTGTAATTAATTTTTAAAAAGCTGGTGACAAATCTGATTGAATAATAGTGGGGAAAATGTTGGTGATGTAAAACAAATATGTATGGAAGATATTATGTAGTCTATAAAAATGATAATAGAGGAATGCCTTAATATGTAAAGAATGTTTATAGATTAATAAATATATGATAAATATCCCAGTAGAAAATTAGCTAGCAAGAAACAAGTATCTTGCCAAATAAAAAATACTAAATAATGATCTAGTGAGATGACTTAGTGGGAAAAGGTGATTGCTGGGAAAGTCTAACAACATGAGTTCTGTCTCTGGGACCCATGTAAAGATGGGAAAAGAATCTGAGTCGACCAAGTTGGCTCCGCCCCTCCTCCACATGCTGTGGCAGAAGCATGAGCACACATACGGAGTGCTCAAACACACATACACAAAACAATTGTTTCAGAAAAGAAAAGAAAAGAAAAGAAAAGAAAAGAAAAGGGAATGCTGAATAAAGTAACGAGAAGACTTCTCATATCATCAGGTTGTCAAAACATAAAACAAATGGCACTCGGTAAACGTCAACGTGTAGGAGAAACGAGAGGATGCAGTCACAACGAGCTGGGGATGTCAAGATGCTCGTGGAACACGCCGTCACACCATGACCTCGTCTAAAGTCTCCATGAGATCTCAGCGGAGTAGAAACTGGTCTGGCAGTGAGCGAGGACTCAGAGAGTTCTCTTGGATGGAAGAACCCATGCAAATGTTGTGAGACAGGAGACAGCATGTTCAAACTTACTGCAGCATGCCGAGAACAAGCGGAATGGCTCTGGGTGAGACTAGAGAGATAAGCAGCTAGACACGATAGTCTTATGGACCTCTTTCTTTGGACACTTACATAAACAGATTGTATCACTTAAAATTAGAAAGAGCCAAGATGTCCAATTGTTGTTACTGATGGAACAATGATTTTCCCTTAAATTATGTTATGTGGGACAACTTCTTCAAATGATGAAATATATTACTAAGCTTAGAAACGAACCACAATCCTAAGCTAGTTTACAAATGCACATGCCTATTGTGTCTTTTTGGTGTAGAGAAGTAAACAAACAAATAAATCTAGGAGTCTTCGCACTGAAATGATTAACTGTGATTATGTTATGGTAAAATTATGCTCATCATAAGGGGAAATTGAGGTGTTTTAAAAATACCTTGATTGGAAATGTTACAGCAATGCTGACTCATTCCAGTCAGCATCTGTCATACTAACCCCTTGGCAATACATCTCAGATCATCTAGATAGACACTGTCAAAGACTGATTCCAAGACGGTGAGTGGTGTTACAAACAGAACATTTAATTGTTTATGAGACTCGGTTAGAGGCGCAAAACATTAACAAACAAGACAGGTGAGTGAGGAAAGAAAAATATCTGAAGAGAATAAAATTTGGGGACAATGAAAAGGACTCACACATTGTTGGGGGGTGGGCGAACCAATGAGCAGGCAGTTAGAGAAGAAGTCGGTGTGAAAAGAGTGCCTTTACTGACTTGGGCTGCCACTCCTTAGAAGCTTTTGTTGGGTGGAGCTCAACTTCTCAAGTATTTTAAGATCCAGATCCAGGAGATACACATGAGAACATCGGGGTGTCTTTGAGAGCAAGGGAGCCTTTCTCGGTTCCTGTGCTTTGTTTGGGGGCCTAAGGCCCTGGAAACTCAGGCCACCTCAAGTTAGCAGCTTTTAGATTCTTGTCTCTTGAATTCAAAGAATGAAACTCATGGACCACAGAAGGTAAGTTTTAAAGAGAGAGGAGAGAGAGAGAGAGAGAGAGAGAGAGAAGCTATTTTTATTACAGAAAGCTAAAGAGAAAGAAGAAAGTGGAACCCGTACCCACAGGAGGAGTCCCGGGAGTGGGATGCCATTGAGGACTGCTGCGTTCAAGTTAGTAAGGCTTTTCTGAATGGAAGAGGGGGAGAGAAGCTAATTCAAGGTGCCCTGGTGCCCCCTTTTAGCCATAGCCTCAGTATGGTTTCCAGTAAACGGTGCTTCCTTGGGGATTGGGGGGAGAGAACAAACAGACATCCCCTTTCTGAAACCCCAGCCTCTGGCCATGGCAGAACCAGAGACATTTTGGTTGAAACATATCTGGCCTCTTTCAAGGACCAGGATGCTGACATACCCGAGAACATTTCTGAGTTTTAGCCAAGAAAGAAAACTGTCCACTCTTTGGGAATGCCTTTACCCTAAATCTGCCTGGCCAATTGCTGGTGATCTGTTCTCAACATTTCATTTCTCCCACTCCCAGAAGACACAACCCTAACTGCTACTAGGAAGTTGGGGTGAAAATCAATGTTATTTCTCCAGGTCAGGGGGTGTTGTTGGGCAAGGCTATTGGATACCCCTCTAGTGGGTCTAAAAGGCCTCAAAGTGCTTCTATGCCTTTATTTGTAGCACTGTCGGATAAAGGGGGCAAGCAGGAATCTTGAACTCCCGGGAAGGTGATGGGGGACTCAATAAATTTGAGAGGAGTCTGGGGATGCAGAGTGGTTCCTGTGGTCCCCTTCTACTGGCTGAAGGATTTCTTGTAGATGTTCAGGAATTAGAGGGCGACTAATGGAGCCCACAGAGATGGAGCCAGAAGGCCACAGTCCCTCTGAGTGTGCACTGAGTGTGTCTAAGAGGAGACGAAGTTAAAGCAGCAGTTCAGTCCACAAGGCCCAAAGATGAAAAGAATGACTGTCGAGATCATGAGAGACCCCCATCCACCATGAAGCACAGCTCACCTACAGAGCCGCCCACCAGCGGCACGGTGCTGTCTGTCACACATCTTGCAGATCTTGGAAAGCAGATGATACATTAACAGAATTACCAGGAATACGCAGATACCCAGCATTCATGCTAGATAATAGTACAAAGGCTCCCTTGGGCCGCTGGGCTATCTCAAGCCATGCCTCTCTGTAGGATTGCCTTTCGTGTCGTCTGAACTTCAAAATTAATTAATGGAAGACACTGTAAAGGGGAAGGGAACTTAATTCACAAAAGTATGTTTTGGGTAATGTACCCAAGATGCTAACATATGTGTTTTTGCATAAATTTCTAATTTCTTCTGACTCAAAATAGAATGTTATAGGATAACCCAAATTCTTTATCTTTTTTTCAGTATGCAGGTCTCTCTTTGCTTCTGTTTTGTTTTCCAAATATTTGCACTGAAAGAGTTGCCTTCTTATCAGTCTGTCCCTCTCATCAGCCTTGGTCAAAGGGACAAGTTCCCAACCAAAAGCCTACAGTCATGCCACTTCAATGAATATCCTGCTTGCCTTTCAAATGCCCCATAATGATCTCAAACTCAGCTCTTACTGGGTGATAATTACACACATAAAGAGTTAATGAATCTATAAATTAAGTGACTAGCCCACAGATCTTTTTCTTCTTACTTGGGGCAGAGAGTGAAGTCCAGAAAGCCTTACACACAAAGACTGCAAAACTAACTGTTAGGGGGAAAAAATCACAAAAATCCAATCAAAACAGATTAAACCAAATTAAAATGCCCATGTTTTATTAAATGCAGTGCTCTCGGGCGGCCGAGAGCATGGCAGGGGAGAGAGAAAACCGGGGAGCACATGCAAAACCCAGGACCTTCTCTGTGTGCCCACTTAAATACCCTGTGGGAGTGGTCCTGACCCTCCCTTGGGGAGGGGTCAGGACCTGGCATGCTGGGATTTGGAGTCCAGACCAACGCAACTCCCAGGCCAGGGGGTGCTGGGATGGATGCCAGGGACTGGGGCAACACACCTAACTTAACACTAGCCCATAAGAAATGCCTTAAACCGAGCACAAAGAGGAAGGCCCGAAATCTCCAGCTAATGGCAACTAGACTTGGCTGGAGGCATTGGAGCCACTGGAGCAGGAGTATAGGAGCTCCAGAGTATGGACCTAGGTGGAGATTTAAAATGCTAATGAGGAATGAGTTACAAGATGCCACAGTTAGAACAAGCAGACAAAAGCCCAGGTATGCAAACAAGCCATGAAGCTTGGGCATGTAAACAAAAACCCTTCCATTTGTGCAACAGCGTGTTGCTTTTTGCTCTAACCCCTTCTTCCTCTGGAAATGTATGTTTTCTTTATAAGTTCCCATTTCTGCTTCTATCCACAGCTCTCTGCTCAGTTCCTTGTTCTAGGACACAAGACCATAAAACCTCTTCGAGGTGCCCACGGAGTCCCAATAGCTGCCCCCATCAGTTGGCGAACCAGAAAGAAGGTTAGGATTTATGTTTCTAGTCTCTAAAGCTTTCTGCTCTTTCTGGGTTGTCTGAGAGTAACTACTCCAAATTGTGAACAAGGTCAGGCTGTTAGGGGAATGACCTTTGGAGACTCCGGTGACCAGATAATCCTGTCCTGCGCTGAGATCAGGTAATGAACCAGATGCAAGAAAACTGTCTTGCATCAAAAAGCTCACTGTAAAATCTCACACCCATCCACCTACCACAGCAGTTCCCGGAAAGACTCCCAACCTCGAAGAGGCAAGGAACGCATTCCTTTTTGCTCTTTCTCCTAAGTGTGTGCCTTCCTCGGCAGCTCCTCCCTCTCTTCCTTTTTTCCTCTCTTCCTTTACCTTCCGCTTTCCCCAATGATGCTCTTGAGGGTGACAGACTTGGGCACTAAGAAGGAAGGGGCTTTCTGGGTTCTCAAGGGTCCAGGCCTCAGCCAGAAGAACCAAGTGTCACACAGGGATCTGGATGACTCGGCTGCGACAGTGGCCCCACAGCTGCAAGTCCAGGGCTGTCCCAGCTGCTGGCTCCGCCATCCAATGCCTCCCTTCAGGTGTGTCCCTGTTGTGGAGATCACTCGGCTCTCCCCGTTCTCAGAGCCCCGCCTTGGCTTTGCTGGAGACCTCGGCACCGCTTGTTTTTGGTTGTTGTGTCCTTTCTGCTCATTTAGTAGACATACTATTCCTGAGGACACAGACTGAGTCTGCCAGTTAGCAAGACATTCCTTCCAACACGAGGCTCAAGAAAAATAAAAGAACCTGAACATTTGTTCTTTTCGCCTGTTCAGGTGTCTGGGAAAAGACCAGAGCTGTTGGTGCAGGACATTTTTAGGGCCTCATGAGAGAGGCCTTCTAAGGTAATAGATTATAGATACAGATAAAGATACAGATACAGATATAGATAGGTGGTATTCTAGGGACTTGCAGGGACTTGTTGCCCAGTCTTGGGAAAGTTATCACGGGACATAATTCCTAAAGAAACAGTACCCGTGTATCTCATCCTCCTGTAAGCTGTGCTCAGCTCTCCAGAGACACCTGTGGCATCACGGACTTGAGGGATGCCCCCCCATGTCAGGTCTTCTGAAGGCCTCTGTACATGAATTAGAGGCCATCTTCTGCTCCCCAGGGGCCCTCGGGTTTTCAGGCCCCAGGGAAATTCAACCCCAAGAACTAGACCCCAAGAACTAGTATATGTATGACCTGTAACCCACCCTGCCCAGATACAGGCTGGGCAGTGAGAAGTTTGGTCAAAGGATGAAAGAACCTATATTTGGCCTTGCCTATTCATTACCCTAAGGGAAGTGGGGTATGAGAGGAAGTTAGAAGATACACGAGTGGCTAATTTACTGAGAACCCCATAATTTTCCAAGAGTACAGGCACCTTTAGAATAGGAGCTTGGTATTACAACACCCCAATAGGAACCAATAGATGTAGGGTGATGATTGAGAGCCACCCCCAGAGATAAGATCAGAGGTTACACAACACTAGGAAAGAAACCCTGCCCTAGTCAACAGGCTAGTTAAGGCCATCACATTTTAAGATGGTCTTAGCTGGCATCACTGGGCATTTAGCTCTTAAACAGGGAAAGAAGAGAGTCTGAGCAGCAAGTTTCACCTCTGATACACACACAGACATATACATGAATATATATATATAGTATATATAAGTTTCATATATATATATTATATATTGCTTTGACTAGGGTCTTTCTCACATCTTAAAGATACACAAATATAAACTTATACTTTCTTTTGCTGGAAGGGATTTAAAATTTTTTTAAATAGTATTTTATGTATTACAATACAAATTTCATATTTAACACTATATTAGAATAATTTATATTCTTTTAAACAGAAAAAACATAACTTCTTTTTTTATTTTTTATTTGGTTAAATAATATTCTCTAATGAGTAATTTCTAGAGCGTAATTTCTTATCTAATGTAACTGTGTCATGTAGGAGAAACAAGTGGCTCCCAATTAGCTACTCCATTAGGAGGAACCACCTCAGAATCACTTGTGAACTGCAGACTGCAACGTCCTAACAGTGCCTGGTATCGAACCCCTCTTCGACATCCTCTCATTATTATTCTGTGAAGTGAGAAACATTTTGTCTGTCTACAGGATTCTGCATCAGCTCCCATCCGTTGCCAGAGGATGGTTCTCTGATGACGACTGGTGTGGGGGCCAATTGCAGGCCCATTTCCCACCTTATCTGACAGTCAGAGAGTTTGGGGGATAACAAGGCTTAATCACCCCAGGGTTCTAGCTCAGGAGGTGGCTGCCTGGCCCCTTTTTGAAGTTAAGAAAGCTCAGCACCGTCCTGACAGGTGGTCAGGATATGCCAATGTACTTCTGCTTCTTCCACTTTAACTATGGGGACACCTGGAGGGGCTGTTTTCTGCCGGCAAGACCAAGTGTTCATGAGTACATGTAACTTGGGTCATCCTGCTACCTAGGCAACAGAATGCTGATGATGGGAAGTCTCGTGCTATCATGTTAACGAAGCCTTTGTTACCTTGTCCCCCAGTTTACGGCTGGTATAAAAGCTGTGAAAAATAAATGCAGGTGATTTCAGGATCTGAGGAATCCCTGAAAATCCCTCCTAATACTGGCTTGTGGTTTCTGTCTTTATTTTCCCACCCCTACTCTGGTAAGAGGTGATTTTGCTGAGGCTGGTCCTCAACACATGGCAGCCCAATGTGTAGCAGTCTTCAACAGACTGATCTATGAGTAGAGCAGAATATTGTTAGGAACAGGAATCATTTCATTGATTTTTTTCTTTTCTTTCTTTCTTTTTTCTTTCTTTCTTTTTTTTTTTGACCAGTCATGTTTGGTTCTACCCTGTGTCTCTGGGATATCCAGTCTCTGGTTCCTGGCCATCCAGGCAGTGTGTGCATCAACTCATCTTGTGGAGTGGACTTCAAGTTAAATCAGACATTGCTTGGCCACCCCCAACAAGTTCTGTGCTACCATTGTCCTAGCACATCTTGCACACAGCACAGATTGTAGGTCGAGCATTTGCCGGGGGAAGGGGGGCTGGGTCACTGTCCATGTTTTTCTTTCAGTAGCCTGCAAAGTGCAGAGTACCTTCTACAACCAAAGAGTCAGAACATGGAGGTGAAGGCTCCATGCAGGCACCGACTCAACCTCGACACATCCTCAATGAGCTGTGTGGATGCTGATCTCGGCAATGGGGCCCCATGTCAGTCTTCACAGAGCAACCCTTTTCCCTAGCATCAGCCTGGGTTGTTTGGGAATCTCCACAGGACCCCTCCAGGCTCCCCTCTCTACCCCCCCCAACAACTCAGCTGAATGCAACCCAGCCCCACCACTACGAGCCATGCCTGGCTACAAGAAATGGTCAGGTCAGACTCCATATTCCCATTACCAGGAGTCCTCAGTAGGGTCACCCTCATAGAGCCCAGGAAGCTTTCACTACACTAGGTTTCCACACTGACCCCCACATGGTCCCCAATTCCAGCCATTTCTTCCACACTCCCTCTTTCCATTCTGTCTGCTCCTACCTAATCCCTTCTGATTCTGTCCCCACCCAATACCAGTCCACCCATAAAATCTAGGTCTGGGTTACCTCACTCCGGATATTTTTTTTCCATCTCATCCATTTGCCTGCAAATATCATGATGTTATTTTTTTAACAGTTGAGTAGTAATACTCCATTGTGAAACTGTATCACATTTTCTTTATTCTGTTGAAGGACATCTAGGGTTTTGTTTTGTTTTGTTTTTCCAGATTCTGGCTATTATGCATAGAGCAGCAGTGAACATGTTTGACCAAGTGTCTCTGTGGCAGGATGAAGTGTCCTTTGGGTATAAGCCCAAGAGTGGTGTAGTTGGATCTTGGAATAGATTGATTCCCAACTTTATGAGGAGCCACCACACTGATTTCCATAGTGGCTGTACAAGTTTACATGCCCACCAGCAATGGAGGAGTGGTCCCCCTGCTTCACATCCTTGCCAGCATGAGCTGTCACTTGTGTAATTGATCTTAGCCATTCTGACAGATGTAAGATGGAATCTCAAAGTAGTTTTGATCTGCATTTCAATGATGGCTAAGGATGTTGAATATTTCTTTAAATGTGTCTCAGCCATTTGAGATTCCTTTATTGAGAATTCTGTTTAGATCTATACCCCTAATTTTTCATTGGATTGTTGGGTTTTAAAATATTAGTTTCTTTATATATTTTGGATATTAGCCCTCTATCAGATGTAGGGTTGGTAAAAATATTTTTCCTATTCCGTAGGTGGCTGCTTTGTCTGATGGTGTCCTTAACCTTACAGAAGCTTTTCAGTTTCACGAAGTCCCACGTATTACTGATCTTAGTGTCTGCTCAGAAAGTCTTTTCCTGGACCAGGGCATTAAAGGTTATTCCCCCCTTTTCTCTTCCATCAGATTCAATGTATATGGTTTTATGCTGGTACATTTTCTGATCCCTTGAACTTGAATTTTGTGCAGGGTGATAAGTATGGATCTATTTGTATTCTTCTACATGCAGATATCCAATTTGACCAGCACCAGTGGTTGAAGATGCTTTCCTTTCTCCAGTGTGTGTGTGGGGGGGGTTGTTTTTTGTTGTTGTTGTTGTTTTTTGTTTTTTGTGGCTTCTTTATCAAAACTCAGGTGTCCATAGCTGTGTAGATTTATGTCTGGGTCTTCAATTAGTTCCCATTAATCAAGGTGTTGGTTTTTAAGCCTATACTATGAATTTTTTACTACTATAGTTCTATAGTACACCATGAAATCAGGGGTAGTGATACCTCCAGAAGTTCTTTCATTATTTAGGATTGTTTTGGTTGTCCTATGTGTTTTTGCTCTTCCATCAGAAGTTGAGAACTGTTCTTTCAAGTAAACATGTTTCTTATACAAGAAAAAAAAAGGATAGGTACAAAAGTGTTACACAAAGATAATGAACTGTCTAGGGCAATGGGGTATGGAATATGTACCAGACTCAAGTTTATTAGACTAGAGTTTATGATGGAGGAGGGGCATCTGTCTATGTGTTACTTTCATTGGTTAATAAAGA
>LOJH01055651.1:0-11830 GCA_001685095.1 Ellobius talpinus | reverse complement strand
ATGAATACAGTTTGTGTGTTGTTATTTCGGGTGTAAAGCTAGCTGTGCTGGAGCCGCGTGGGACAAAAAGCAGGCCTGCGCTTGCATAATCACTACACTTGTGGGGTTTGTGCGTGTGTGTTTGAAATTACCAAAATAATTTTTTTCATTTAAAAATCATAGTTTTTCATTTTACATGCCAACTCCAGTTCCCCCTCTGTCCCCTTCTCTTGACCACTCCCCCTCCCACCCCTCTTCCACCCCTCAAAGGGGTAAGTCCTCTCGTGGGGAGTCAACAAAGATTGTCATAACAAGATGAGGCAGGACATATCCATTCCCCTCTGCATCAAGGCTCAGCAAGGCATCCCACCATAGTGAATAGGCTCCAAAATGCCAGTTCATGCACACATGAACTGGTCCCACTGCCAGGGAACCATCCCCTGTAACAGAACAAGCCGCATAACTGTCACCCACTTCAGAGAGCTTGGTTAAGTCCCATTCAGATTTCCAAACTGTCAATCCAGGTCTCCAAGCTCCCACTAGCTGGGGTCAGCTGTCCTGTTGATTTCCCCAATTTTGATCTTAATCTCCACTTGCTCATATAATCCCTCCTCTCCCTCTTCAACTGAACTCTAGGAAATCAGCCCAGTGCTTGGCTATGGACCAGTGCATCTGCTTCCATTACTTCAGACACTCACCTGCTAGGTTGTAGGTCAACAGATTTAGTCTTATATGGGGGAAAAGGGAAAAATCATACTCAAGGTGGAGTCTAATCAGTGTCATTTTTTTTTTACTTTTCCCCCAATACTAGGGGCATAGCTTCTAAGAAGCCAAGACACTATCCAGGACCTCAGAACCAGAAGAAACTACCATAATCTAAAACTTGACATAGACTTCCCATTTAGTATTACACATTTTAAAGAAATAATATATGCAAGAGGCTATTTAGTTCAGAATATTCTTTTTGTCTGACAAAAATGATAAAAGAAATTTTTTGCTTTTAAATATAATGAGAAGTTTAATTATTTAATAAATTAATAAGGGAATGTAAGAATATCCCATTATCAAAAGAAAAAAGATATTTTTATTTCAAAACAAGAATAATACATATCTGATGAGGATATTGGGAAATACAATTTGTAGCTACTTCACTTCAATCAAGATAATTTCCCAAAGAGGAATAAAAATTAAGATGCTAAGCATAATATTCAACTAACTATACATTCAGGTTTCTGTATAAATAATAAGATAAATGTTACTTTAGGAGATGCCATTTTTATCTTTCACTTTTGTATATGAAATACATAAAAACAATGTATATTACCTATTTAAATTCAAAACATTTATTAAATATGTGTAATATCACTCATTCTGATTTGATGAGCATAGGTAATGTTGTTCTTGAAGGAATTAAGAATGGGGTCCAAAAGAAACGTATAGAAGTAAGGTGTAAAATATAGGGCACAGCCGACTCTAGAAAAAGAGAATAAAAAACAAAGATTTTGTGTGTGACATCACTGAATCTTGTGTAACCGTATTTTGTTACCATGTTAATCTAACAAAAATTAAAAGAGTACTTCTTTTATGAATATACTTGTTGAATTAGATGACTTTCTTTTAAATAAACATGTGACAACCACTATTCAGTCTAATTAACTGTACTCGACAGGTCACTGTTGTGAATCTATGATGTATGGTCCACTACAATATTTGTGTTAATCTAAAAAAATCAGAACTGGTAGAATAATTATACATATATATTGTCTTCATATATACACATATACATGTGTATGTATATACTTATACATATATGTGTATATATATGGAGACAATGTCTTTTCAATACATAAATACTGGAATAGATTTTGTGACATGTTGAGGGATGTTTATGGAACATAAATACATTTCATCCAAAATTAGACATTTCTCTATCAGTGAACATCTGAGAGGGTAAAAACTTAGTCATTTGAAAACTATCCTACTTCATTAATTTTAAGAACTATGGACCAAGGAAGTGCATATCTATTTTTATTTTTTCCCTGAAGGTATATTTAGAATATTCAGATGACCATCATGTCTACACTGCAGATATAGGTTTGAAATGCTTTATTTGTAGGCATTGCTCACACATTTATTACAGAAAATGCACTCTCCAATGTGGACATTATTTCTAATGCAAAGTATTTTTTCAAGCATATATAGCAAATGCATTATAAAATGGCAATATAATTAAGTATTAATTTGGCAGAGTCCTTGGAAGATTTATTAAGTCTCCTTCTATTGTGAGAATTCTAATTAAATGTATCTTATCTTCCTAGGTTTAAGTGTAATATATTAATTCTTCAAAATAAGTCTTTTGTATTGGTTTAATTCATATTTAGCATTTTAATTTTAGCTCACTTTGAGAAGCACCATTCTAAATAAGAGGCCGAAAAGAAAAAGGTGCCTCCTGCTCAACCACCAAAGAAATATGTGTGGAAAAGTTACCAAATAGATAAATTATTGTCATATATTTGGAAAACTGCTTGCAGAAATGACCCTTGATAACCTACTGAAAACAAAGTCATTTTGTATATCTCTGAATTTACTTATGAGAAATTAATGTTTCACTTGTGATATAAAATCTAAGACACCAAAAGAGATGATCTAAATATTTTAAAGAGTTTTATAGGAGTTATAAAGAATATCCTATTTCTCACATACAAATAATTTCATATTTGGATGAGTATTGTGGTCATACAGTTTAAAAAGTTATATTCATAGTGATCATGGTGTAAAACTTAGGGTAATTATAACTTCCTGTTCCTTTGAATAAAGAAACTAGCTTACTTCTCCCCCTCCTAATAAAATTTAAAGTATCATATTGAAAATAATGTTCTATAGTGTTCAGATTTTGAAGGTTTTTGAAAAATAATAGATACATAAGGTACTTCTTCAATTCTCATTATTGCAATATCAAGGCATAAATTTTTAATTCATTGATATTTAATAACCAGTAAGTTCACTAAGTAGCTTACTCTATTCTCAAATATTTAATATAGTTTTCTATTTAGAGGTCTGTCTTCACACTGTTTTGGATTTTTTTCATTAGATTTCAAAGGCTCCAAGATAATAGCCCAACTATTGAATGACTAGATAACAAATGGCACATTTGTATAATAATCATATATTTTCATTCCTTAATAATTGTTGCAAATTATCACCCTATTAGCTATTAATGTTAACCATTCCTTTCTGCAGTCAGGGAAGAGTTAGTTTCTATCAAAATTGGATGAAGTGTTTTCTACAATAGTCCAGACAATTAAAATATTAACTGTTTACCTCAGTTTTCTATCAGCTTCTCTCCCTTCCTGATGTGGCACTATCATGACTGTGCTTAGGAACCTGAAGTTATCATAGAAGCCCAAGTATTCCCATGGGATATATCTTGATTCTCTCACTTTTATAATTTCCATTGAATGGTATACAGCCTTCCATTTCCATTCCCCATTTGATAACTTACTTTACTCTATTCCATTCAGAATATTTAGTACTGTGTTTATTTTCGTCTTGTGGACTTTCATTGTTTTCTTAATTTGTTCATTTATTTATTTGTTTCCTTTGCATTGTTCCTCCAGGCACAAAATTTTGAATGTCTGTCTTTATTTTTTCCCTTGGCCTTTTTTCCAATAGCTGTCTTGGTTCTGTAGGATCTAAGTTTCGCAGCATCTTCTCTACCTTTTCATTGCCTTACCCATGCTGTTATTCCCATTTTTGGTAGGAAGTGATGCATCTCTAATCATAAAAATATAAATTGCAAATTATTTTTTTCATTTTCTGGGATTTTTTTTTTCTTGAGACAATTCCGTTAGATAATAGTACATCTCTGTAGTTGTTTGAATAAGCACTTCCCTTTGGGTTGTATATGTGAATATTTAATCGCCAGAGAGTGGCACTATTAGAAAGGAGTAGAAGGATTCAGAGTTGTGGCCTTGTTGGAGGAAGTGTGTCACTGGGAGTGAGGGTTAGGTTTCAAAAGGCCAAGACAGGCTCACTATCTCCCTTTTTCTGCTTCTTATGGTTGAAGATGTATATAGAACTCTCAGCTACTTCTCTAATACCATGGTTGCCTGCTTGCTTCCATGCTTCTACCCATGATAATAATGGACTAACACCTGAAACTGTGAGCACACACCAGTGACATGGGCTCTTTTGCAAAAATTGCCTTGGTCGTGTGTCTCTTTGCAGCAATAAAAGTGACTAATACAAACTTTATATCTCTTTTCGCCATCTGTCTTGCACTAACTCCACTCAAGCATCTGTCTGTAAAATTATCTTGCTTGTATTTTGTTGGTAATGCTTACAGAGAAGAAAAGTTGTCTCTTCTCATTTATCATCAGCCTCGATCAACTGACATTTGACAGGATTATTCAAACTTTGGAACACTCCCTTCCTCTGGCTTTCAGCACTAAGAAGGTCCTTGTTTTTAGTTTCCAACACAACTACTTTCTGTCCGCTTATTATTGAGGACATTTCAATTTGTAAATGACTAATCACATTCTTAGTATGATTTGGGTATTCTATGATGACTAAGTGCGGGTATTATTTCAGCAGTATTATTGAAAATTTCAAACTCTCTGTAACATGGCTAATCTCTGACCTAATGTTTTTACTCAAAGAAGTTCAGAAATCCCCAACAACAGAAATAGTGAGTGTTTATTGGCTGGCATTTCTGTGTTACTTGGTTCATTCAGTGCTGATACCATCACCTTTTGTTATGCTGATTGGTGTTCAATAGCTGTATCTACACTAGGCATATGCATTATAATGAGAGACCGTGTAATTGTGTGTTAGGTATTTAGATTATCAGTGATTCAAAATAATAATGATGGCAGTAGTTATCATTTTATGCAAATATTTAGCACTTAATTTACATATAACTGTATCTCTCTGTCTTTGATCCTTGTATAATTATAGGGCTCTGGATCAACTGGATAGTTGCAATCACAATTATTTCCTTCATAATTGATTCAGTAACCAAACCTCTATGCATGTTTGTTGCTGTCTCTTTTCACACATCTTAATTATCTGAATCTTTTTTGAAGGGACAAAAAATAACAATTTTAAATGAATACTTCAGTATTTGAATTTGCTAGTAATTAAAATATCACATGTTATATATTTCAATTTATTGATGTGAACTTACCCAGAATTGAACATGAAACATTATCGTTTGTGAAAATCTGCAGTTACAAGTTATGCTGTATTTGTTAGCACAGTTTGTTCAGCAAAACAAAGCTTGTAAGTTGTGCATAAATGTGTACATAAATAATTTGTGCGTGTGTGTGTGTAAATAAGGGTTTTATTAAAACAGTTAAAGAACTTAAGAAGTCCTAAAATTAGTAGCATGCTTTGGTAAGATGGTAATACAGTTGCATAGGTTTGTCTAAGCCCAAAACCTTAAGCTGACTCTCCATCATAAGAAGTCAAAGGTGTTATTCCCATTGTAAAGCTAACAGCCTCCAGACTCAGGATATGCCAGTGTTTCATTTTGAGTGTAAAAACTGAATGTCCATGACTCAGTTTGAAGGCAGTTAAGAAAGAAAAACACCTCCTAATCATACCAGGGTCTGCCCTTTCTCTTCATTAATTTGTATCTGCTGTAAAAAGCTGGTTTTCTGCCTGAGGGTGAAAGCAGACCAGGTCTGTGGGAATAAACTAGTATATAGAAGGGAGTTTGACAGCAAGGCTATTTAGCAAAACAAAAGTAGTTGGTTCCCTCTCAGGGTTTATGATTTCCCCAGCCCTGGGCTTTTTGCCAGGTTTTCAGCATAGATTTTAATTAACATTAACAATGAAGCAAACTATAACAGTTATATATGAAGTGACCATTAGCCAACTTAGCCACTAAGGATAGGTGATGAGGTTTGGGTGTGTATGCATCATTTCCATAATTTACAAGATAACGGTACTATTAACTTCTCCAGATTCTATGCAGACTTTCCTCATATAATTTTGATTTTTCCCTATCTCTGCTTGCTTCTAATGACTTCAGAAACATACTAAAATCCACTTGACATTTTGAGTTAGCAAAAAGTGTTGTGAGCAGAAACATTTGTTTAAGTACCTAAACAGCCTGACCAAATTAGTGCTCCTTTAAGTTTCACACAGCTCTAGTTCCCTCTGGACCTTGGAATCTGAGTGCACCATTATCTCTGTTCTGGTCAGAATACTACAGAACCACTAGTATGATTTAATGGCCCTGGGAAAGTAAAGTTTATGTTCTCTCTTCTATTATAAGAATTGTGAAGCGTAACTCTTAATATTTCAGGCAATGTAAGTTGGAAAATGCTTTAAACTTATGACTTGTTTGCCTGAATTTTAACTCTTGGTCTGTGCTATAATTATCAAGATAGAAGTCAAATACTTGGTTTACGTAGAATGTACGGTAGGTTATATGAAGGACTGAGCTTTCTGTACTACTCTTCTCTTGCAACATGACAGAAAACTGAAGCATCATGATGAGGTCAGGGGACAAGAGTGGAAAAGACGGTGGAAAGATATACAACATCGAAGGTATGAATGAGAGGAAACTCAGAGCTTAATGAAGTCTAAAAGTTCCAATCCAAGAATGAATCTAATTAAGAACCATAAACCACCAAGTGGATTTTAGTTGTTAAAAGAAGCATACCTCTGAGAATGACCAAAACTGTATATATTTAAAGTCTAATGTAAAAATGTAGCTTTTCTATGTGAGTGTAGCCAACAAAACCCTTTCGATGGTCAGGCCTGAAAAAGATAAGGTCTTCAGGAGCTGTCAGATTCAATACACAAACAGATAGAGAAACTGGCTGTTATACGTGCATTCAGGTAGTCCAGGCAGAGTAGAAAAGGCTGGTCAAGTGGAGAAAGCACCTCGCAGTTCCCACTTTGGACATTCAAAGGGTGTGTTGATACATAATCCACTCGTAGTTCCATGTGCCAAGACTGTCCTCTATTGGGAACAGCATACCTACACCTAAGAAGAGACTAGAGAAGGTACACAATATTTCTCAAGGTGACTTAGTAACTTTAAGAAGAGATAGAAAATTGTACAATATACTGTGACATTAAAAGCCAACTGATAAATGTAAGTGGGATAATAACATCACAGTAGAACAGGAAAAATTAGAAAATAATAGTGATGATCATAAAATAATAACGCGTAAAGCGGCAGTTCCGCATTCTGTCAGCTCTATTTCCAAATTATCTCTTTCCCAAACTTATCCGAAATTTGAGTTTTCGAAAACACTCTTATGCTATTCCTTTATACTATTGCTCATTATACTAAATTCCTAAATTCCCTTCAGTTATTTAGAAAGATTATCCTTTCCTGCATCTCTGAGTTGGAATCATTTAGAGTGCTTATGCTGTCAGAGGGAGCATTATCCTATTATTTACTTTTACAGCAACTTTACATAAGTTGCAATCTTATTTTCGTCTCTGTTCATGCTTAAGAATGTGATTTTCTCACCTATGTGGCTGCTAAGTATGAACTGTAAAAGGATGATGGCGATAGAGAAGCTAACATGGGCAGAGGAACTGTCAGGAGACACCAGTCCTAAGCAATGAGCCATGGGCAACAAAGGAATGCTAAGACCGGGAGTAGTAGTCTTTGTTAGGAGATCACACAGATTGGTTATTTCACAACAAATGGTCATCTCTGAACACACAGACATACAGACACACACACACACACACACAAACACTTAACATCATCCCAACTGAAAAGTTACTTTTATATATTTAAAAATACATACACACATAACACTAAAACCTGAAACTACTATTTTGTAAGGAAGTAAGTGTGGAGAGTACATGGGAGAGAAGAGGAAAGCCGGAAAATATATGATTAGAATTTTAAAAAATGGATAAGCAAATATAGATAATCAATGAATGTTATGTTATTATTTAAAAATTTGAGATTATAATTACATTATTTTCTCCTCACTCATTTCTTTCTTCAAATCCCTCCCATGTACCTCTTGCAGTCAGGTCACGTCTTTTCATCTATTTTCATTGGTGATTTCAGGTCAGTAGAATGAATATTCAACTCTATTTAGTAAGCAATGGAAAATAATGATCTTAGTCAAAATGCTTTGATATAAGAAGTTCAGTACATTTGATATATTGACATTTCAAACTTTAAAATTAATAATAAGTAACAAAAGGATGTCAATAAGAATAAAATTTAAGTAACAAACTATGTATTTTGTTTATACAATGAAAGTACACTATGTACGGAATTACCCAGGGATTAAATATAATATCTTTATTATTCCCTAGTATAGAATTACTGTTGGGTGCGTTAAATGCAACATTCCCCAAGACTTCTGGTTACTTTCTCAGAAGTTTATCTAAGATTTCAAGGCCAAGGATACTGTTTTTCTACTTTTATTAATGTGTAATCACTAAATTGACAATTGAATGCTTTTAGAGACATAATCTGATTGCTTGATATACATATACATTATGAAATAAATATCATCATAAACCAATCAACTTACCATTTGCATCACAGGACAGCATTCTCCATATCTTTTATCTTAAAATTTTTCAGAGGTAATTTCCCAGGAAGTCACAAAGACATCATATAACATAATCCAGTAGTCATTATAAATGTCCACATTATGGTTTTGTATTTTATGTGTTTAAAGTTTATTCATTTAAAAAATTGTTTGTTAATGTTTATAAAGCATAATTACTTTGATCAATTTATTTTAGGATTTTAATTTTTCTACTTATATACACAGTACATATTCATATATCCAAACCATGTTCGTTTGTATTTTAGAAATATTCTTTTATACTTTCTTCTTTTATTGAAAATAAATCTTTTTACAGAGGGTATATTCTGATTACAGTTTTGCCTCCCACACATATCCACAACCTTTCTATCTCTTCCTCTTTTCAGAAATCAAATAGGCATCTAAGGAGTGATAATAAAATGAAGTGAGATAAAAGAAAATCAAACAAATCAGAACAGGATAAACTAGGACTGAAAAACAGAAGAAAAAGTACCACCAAAGTAGAAGAAAAATATAGACCCAGAGACACCCATGTTCAGATCTTATAATTCTTTCACTTTAATTTTATTTTGTAATTTTCACAGAATTTACTATGAGACTGTGTACTTACATCATTTCCACACCTTTCTCTACCCCAGCTCCTGTCATATTGCTGTCAACTCCCTTTCACATTCATAACCTCTCTTTAATTATTGTCACACAATACTTACTGAGTCCATTTTGCATTGCTCATGTACAAATGTGTTTGGGACTGACAACTAGAGCTTGGAAAACCTATTTTGGAATCAACCCTGAGGAAACTGATTTTTTTCTGTCTCAGCAGACATTGATTACCTGTAGCTCTCTATTGAACCTCTCCTCTCAATGAGATTGAAAAGTTCCTCACCATGGCTACCTGATTTAGCATTAATATAAGGCTTCTGAATCCCTGTAAGTTCTAGGTAGCTACAGGTGGATCTATGTGATACACACTTCCCCTGTTTTCCAACCATCTTCAGTTATCGCTGCCTTAGCAATGTAATAGGCCCTTGTAGTCATTCTTTGTAGCAAGGCCTATTATCTGTTTCCATGATTGGTCTTGTTCATGATAAATGCTATATGTAGTTTGTTTAGTTTCTTTCTCATATGAATACTGAGCATTAGAGAGAAAATCTTACTTTAGATCCGTCTAAGATTTTATGAACATTTTCACTGCCAAAATCATGTGTGACCAATCTAGAATCTCAGTAATTGTAGGTTTCCCACACCTTCGTGTAGCCATCTCTTATGCTGATTTTCTTTATGTTTTATAGTAAAGCCTATTGTTTGTCTCAAGTGTTAACAATCAAGCAACAAAGCTGAGATATTAAAACATTTAACAAATATCCACATGTAGAGAAGCATTAGTTCCAAAATGATGTTTCTTGGTGTTGCACAAAAGAAAAAAATTATATGTTTGAGTAATTTTTGAGCAGCCACAATTCAGGTCACACAATGTGCTTTACTAGAAATAATGCTTGGAATTTCGGTTCCAATCTTTTCTCCAGAGGACTTCTAAGCAGATTGTTACATTCACAGCTGCCAGACAGCAGAAGGAGAAAGCGTACTATAGGCATTGCCACAAATGCCTTGACTAAGACTGACAGAATTTTAAAATTAATTTTCAATTGTGTGTGTGTGCCTGTGTGTTTGATGTCTAAGTGCCTTCTTATCTGTATGAGGTGTGAGCACAAATGCTAAAGCACAAGTTTGTTGGCCAGAAGGAAGCATAAAATTTATTTCCTAAAGAACATAAATACATGGCTATTATATTTTGTTTCTACTAAAAACATTTTACATGTTTTATTCATTTATACATGTATAGTAAATTCAATAACTTTGAAATATAGTTGACATACACATGTATATATCTAATAAAATTCAGATTAAGTAAGTGTTATATATTAGACACAAATCCATTTCTACCATGCTCATTTAAGTGTATCAACAGAGATTGTTACTTTCACAGATGCCAGAGATCTGCACTGCTGAAGGGGTCCATCTTCTAAGATTTGCTCTTATAGTTCATGCAAATAAGAGTTGCAAGGATGTGTGAAGTCTTGAGATCTCTCACTGAGGATGGTTTGATTGGTTTGCTAAACTAAAAACAGTCAGGATAATACTTGACATTTTTATAAGATTCACAATGATAGGGAATCTTAAAGTTATTGTAAGACTTCTTACACTTTTTTGGAGAAACACAACATGTTATACTTCAAAGTGTATCTCTTAAGCAATGCAGATTTCCATTAGTTTTATAAAATATTTCTATTTCTTTCTGTGTTTTATGGAACTAGAGACCACTTGATAGGATTAATGCTATAACGTTTATTCAGGTTCTTCTTATGATCTGACAGTAGTCATGGACTCAAGTGCTTCTACAGTGGAGGGGACATTTTAAAACAATATGGCATGTCTCAGATCTCTTAAGAAAATCTTTCATTTGCCATCAATAGTGATTAATATAGAAACACACACTTTGTTACAAAATTATATATTTATGTTGTTAAAAACAATCTTTTCTCATTTTACATACCAATCCCAGTTCCTTTTCTCTCCCCTCTTACTGCTCCCCTCACCTTCCACCCACACCACCCCCACCATCCACTCCTCAGAAAGGGTAAGCCTTCCCATGGGTAGTCAACAAAGTCTGGCACATCATTTTGAGGCAGGACCAAAGCCCTGCCTGTCTTGCTGAGCAAGGTAGCCCTTCATAGAGAATGAGCTCTAAAATGACAGTTCAAGTACTAAGGATAATTCCTGGTCCCACTGCCAGTGGCACCACAGACTGCCCGAGACACAACTGTCACCCATATTCAGAGAGCCTATTTGGTCCTATGTAGGTTCATCCATTGTCAGTTCAGAGTCAGTAAGCTCCCACTGATTCAGGTCAACTGTTGCTGTGTGTACCCCCATTATGGTCTTGACCTTTTTGCTCATATTATCACTCCCTCTCTTTGACTGGGCTCAGGGTGCATGGCCCAGTGCTAGTTGTTGATCTCTGAGTCTGCTTCCATCAATTGTTGAATGAAGTTCATATGATGGCAATTAAGGTAGTCATCAATCTGATTATAGGGGAAAACCAGTTCAGGTATCCTCTCCAATATTACCTACCTTTTTAAGGTGTAGAGAGCAAGAGACAAAGATGTTCAGTCTTAAAGGCCACACCTATATCAGATTCCCTCACTACTGGACTCAGGTATCAGTTCAGAAGAGGTAAAAGAAGAGCCAGAAGAGATGGATGACTACAAGGAAACAGAATCTTATGGCCACAATGGGGCTGTTCA
>LOJH01055650.1:1761-11830 GCA_001685095.1 Ellobius talpinus | reverse complement strand
CCTGTCTTGGCAAGATTTGACAGTCTTTTTTCTTGTATCCTGCTTGTTCTGTCCGAATATCATGCATTTTGTCAGTGGTTGATGCATGGGGCAGTTCCTTGCCCAAAGGCCAGATTTGCCAAGAAGAAAACAAGCTCCAAGTGGAGTGTCTGTAGTGCTCAACATTCTCTCATGAATAGATCAGTGCTGCCAGGAGCAATTGTGTCTCACATCAACAGAAGCCTAAGTTATTTAAATGCCATATTCTACAGTTATTTGAAGTGTTTGAAGATTACCTATCTATTCAGAATACAGTCTCTATGTATCTAAAGAACCTAATTAGTCTAACTATAAGTACGACAAACATGGATGACTATTGACCTATATTCTTAATACCTATAGAGCATAAAGACTCAGACTTTATATTAGAATATTAAACAATCTTTAAACAACTGTGCAACAAATGTAAACAATGTATAAGTTTCTTGATCAGAGGTATAAATGTATATTGCAATATGATAAATATATCCTAAAACCACCTCAACCATAATTAGCTCATCCAACCTCTCCATGTGGGAAGAAATCAAGCTAAGGATAAAAAAAAGTCACCAAGACCTGCTTTTTCAAAAGCAGCCAACCCTCCTTCTACCCTAAAATAAAACAACTAAATCAATATTTGGTGATGTATCCCACTGAGATCTTGTAGCTGTGGTGTGCATTTGGGGGCATGAACCATCATAATGCATCAAAGAGATCACTAGAGACTAAAAATGTCTTCTATTGAATCTTTATGCAATTTGTCATGATATACATGATTTAAAACACTGTCTTTATGACCCTAACAATATTTTGTTTATCCTGTGTTTTGTAGCATATTTTTTTTCTTTTTCATTGATGCCTTCTTAAAGAGAAAATGGGTTGAATTTCACATTGGAAGACTCAAGTTTAGGTTTTGGGGCACATGAGCCAGCATAGAGGAGCCCTTGAGGGGTAAGTTCCTCCATGAACCTATGGAAATCATGGCAGGGTTTATAGATTCCCAAGACCACAAAACTGGAGGGTTTGTGGTATTCTGAGCCCTAGGAATCCTCCCAGATGACACCAGCTGTTTAAGAAATGTAAACTGTAAGCCTCACCAGAGATCAGCAAGGAAATGAGAGCCCACGTGGAACTTCATGGTTAAGACTGAAGGCACATAAATGACCTTGCCAGGGCCAAAGCCCAGCTTGAATAACCAGTACCTTGATCCACATATACTTTTGTACTTTTGTCTATAAAATAATGTTACCTTCTATGAATCAGCTATTTGTACTGTATGTATATATATATATATATATTCATTTATACTTATAGAGGCTCTAAATACAAATACCCAGTGACTACCTTCCTTGTCTTATGCTGTAACTTCACTTGCAGCATGTGAGACAATCCTACAACTTCAAATCATGGAAAAATCCTTACAGGATATACAGATATTTTTGCTTCTCTTTCATTCCACTCCTGAGCCCCACCATCCCTTTCAGCATCTGAAGTTTCTAGTTCAGGCCCATGGAGATGTTCTGAATGCATTCATCTGCTCCTCCTCATTCACTGCCCAGCTTTATTCTGCTCTGAACTTCAGGATGCAAGCTTTTATGCACTGCATCTGTGGCCTCTTTGCTCTGCTTCTGATTAGGAGACCAGTGGTCACAAAGGTGGGAAGAGAATAAAGTCAGGTACCTTTGATTCCACCTCCCTTCTCAAGAGCTTGTCATGACCCGGGTTTGTCATTGTCCAACAAAGTAACAGCTCCTACCTGCATCTTTTCCTTCCCAGCTCTTTGTCTACATATGTTGAGTTACACTAACCCCTTTCTTCCCTTGACTATTCAGATACACTGCTGATCATGGTTTCCATTCTTGAACTCTGCATTTCGTTTTGCTGTTTTCTTGCAGCTTCCAAATGTTGCTCAGATTGAGCATGATGTATGTTTTCTGTCAGGATCATTAGTATAAGGGTGTTTCCAGGGATGGCATTAAAATGGCATTCTGGGATGGAGCCACACAGAAAGAAATGAGATATAAGTGTTCGTGTCACCAGCAGTATTAACATTACTCAGCCGCGATAACTTGAATATGGAGAACACAGGGACAGATGCACTGGAGTACTGAGAACCAGTAATTTGTTGTCATGGAAACAAAGATGCTTGTGAAGAATCAGAGTCTGCTTCTGATGGCCATGATCACATACACAGGAAACAAGGAGTTAAAGTCTAGGAACAATTATACTGCCTGGGGAAGGGGGGGCTAGAGAGATGGTCCAGTGATTAAGAACACTTGCTCTTACAGAGAACTGGAGTCCTATTCCCAGTACTCATGTGGTGGTTCACAACCATGTAACTTCAGCTCCAGAGTAACAAATACCCTCTCCTGGTCCCTTCAGACATTGCATGCACATGTTTCACAGAAAAATAAGAAGGTATAGCATCTATACACATAAAATAAAAATAAATAACATTAAACATGCATACATATTTCCTAGCCCCAAAATGTATATGCTGTAGACCTAACTCTCAGTACCTCAGAATGTGATTGTATCTTTAGATAGATTTTTTTAAGGGATAATTAAGTTCAGTGAGGTTGTATGGTTGGGCCCCAGTTCAATTTGACTAAATTCCTGTAGGAGGAAATAAGGACATAGAGAGAGAGGAGCACATGAAGGCCAAAGGGATAAACCTCAGAAGCAGTCACCCTAATGGCACTCCCTCAGATCTACACTCTCCAGCAGGAGTAGGAAACAAATCACTGCCCTTTAAGACATCCAGCGCAAAGTACTCAGGTGCCATTCTGCTGACATGCGTGAAAACTGATATGTCTTCATAGTGGCCTTGAAGAAGTCCTCAGAGTAGCAGGCAGACAAGCCCAAGAATATCACCAATTGCCCAACCAAAATAAAAAATAAAAAAAATCAAAGGCTACCAAACCAGGAAGACAGACAGAAGATTCAGTAAGGACAAATGGTTTGTTCTCTTAGAGATGTTTACCACACCCAGCCTATTTCTCGATGTTTATTCTAATTTGGATAAACCTTCTACCTCAACACTTCCAAAGTTCAGACAGCACTATTGACAGTCTCGGACTTCCAGAGAGCGGAGGCACACAGCAGGAGGCAATGCTTGCATGTTCAGCAGCTTCTCTGTTTCATAGACCCTTGGGAACTAGATGCCCTGTAAACTTGAATGATTCCTAAAGCTCAAGTCTAACTCATTAAACTTGCATGGACATCTTTTAAAAATAGTACATCGTGGCCTGGTTTCAGAAGCAAAGGCTATTAAATACAGCTAGCCTTTATTTTCATACTGGATTTATAGAACCGATCTTTATACACTGAAAGAGTAAAAATTCACGATGTGCACTTTTAAAACATGAGATCATTTTATGAAAACTTACTATCATCCCCTGTCAAAGATAAGATAAATAATTGAGGTAATTTTTATAGATGGAGAATACGGGATGACAGAATAAATTAAAACAATCCCAATAAGTCATGATAGATGTAAATATTAATTGAGGAGTCCATCAAGCATGATGAGACATGTTTATAATCCCAGCATGCAGGAGGCTAGGTCTGGATTTTGAGTTACAGAGTAACCTAGGCTACATAGCAAATTCAAGTCAAGTCTGGGTTTTGTAGAAAGTCTTCTTCCAACAACAACAAAATATATGTAGGGTAGTAGGGGGGTAGTCTCTACAATCAAAGGATTTGTGTAACACAGGGGACCCAAGAGAGGCATCCCCATTCCCCATTCTTGGTCACTTACCCGTGACACAAAAGGCTCTGCAGGAATTTCTTCACTTACCTTCTTGGTCTTTTTTTTTTCAATCATGCCAAATGAAAGCAATAATGTTTCTCACGTGGCTATGTTCATTTCTTCTTGAACATCTCCTCTTTGCTGGCCTAGGAAGGCTGGGGTCCCACCTGTTGCTTACCATTGGCTCTACTCCTGCTGCCATTTATTGCTCAACTTGAGCTCATCTTTCTGTTTCTATTCCTCCCTGTGTTTTCTTCCTTTTGTAAAATGTTTGTTTTCATCCAAAGTGGTTTAATTGTCACATCATTGTTACCAGTAAGAGTATTTCTATCATTTAAAGAAATAAATGGTCAATTGCAGTGTGTCCTGTGACCTTGGGATACGAAGATACCCCTGTTCATCAGGGGTCTTCTCTTTCCTATTTACTTAAGAGGACAGAAGCAGTTTCTGGAACAAGTTTTAGAGTTGAGACTTCCTGATACAGAGGAGTTGGATAAAAAATGTAGAGAAGAGTCTATTGGGTATGAACTTACAGTTCTGGCCAGTCGGTTAGATGCTAATATGGTAATATAACTTACTGAAAAATGTTCTTAAAGGCTAATCTGTATAGGTAGACAAAAACTACCTGGTTGTTGCCTTGACAATATTTGAGGAAAACTCCAGATATGCATGCATTCAAATGGAAAAATTGTTCAAGGTCAGCCTAGTTGATGTCAATGTACCACATTAATTGTACTTAGTCAGTCCAGCAAGCCTCATCTGCTAACCTAGCATTTGCCTGAGAACCTTCAAGCAAAGACTTGGACTCAGCATGGAATCCTGTAGAGTGGTTGCCTTCCTGGGAAACTTCCAATCTCCAGGCTATTCTGGCTTTCCTTTGACCTCAACGTGGTACTTTCTCATTTATCATTTGTGCTCTCTTCTGGTACATTCTGGCTCTCTCAAGTTCAGCACCATTCTGAAGATTCATCTCCATCACCACCAATCGTAGGTCATCCTACAAACATTCCAAGTGGAAACATTAGTCACAGAGCACAGCAACGGGTCCTACAGAAAGGCAAAGGGCTTAGTGTTTATGTCTAGGCTTCCATTTCTGTCTTGTCACCCCTCCTAATTAGTTGGAAGAAGGCAGAGTCAAAAGAGATCCAAACTCAAAGCATGCCTGGGTAGGTAATGTGACTGGTTGATCCTGTCTAAGAAGTATGAGTAGCAGATACATCCACCCTGAGCATTAACCTTTTCTTTCAGTTTGAGAAAGCAGGATCGGTATAATCCCCATTGAAGCAAACATTAGTCAGATTGACCAGACCTGTGCTTCCGCAATGGCAGTCACTAGTTACACGTGGATCTTTTAAACATAAATCAGCTAAAATCAAATAAAATTGAAAATTAGTTTCTTTAATGAGCTCTAATTGTATTTCAAGTGTTTGGTAACTGTATGTATCTAATGATAAGAGCATCTAACACTTCGATCATTGCATAAAGTTCCATGGGATAGTGTTGTTCTAGATATCCAGTCCCTGTAGGCACTTCTCACATAATTATCAAACAAAAAAAGTGGGGAAGGGTTGATTTTTCCCATATTAAATATGCAGAAATTGAGATTCAGAGGTTGCCAACAGATCTTATACGCATTTTTATCAGAGCGGTTGTGACTGCTCTCAGGGGATCCTGGAGGTCAGGCCCAACGATGTTCCCTCTTAGAAGGAGAGATGAGAAGGGTCATTAGATTCCCTCTCTTGAGATTTCAGCCACGTCCTCCTGCACCCCCTGCCAACTATATGTAATTCTGTCCCAGGTACACTACATGTAATCTCAGAAGATACTACAGTATATAGTTTGTGGAAGATTAGCTGAAAGGATAACTTCATGATAGTAAATCTACCAGGTCATCACCCATGGTGGTTTGGGACTTTGCAGTGATTCATCTACTTTGGGGGTCACCCACACTCCTGTAAGTAACCCTTCACCTATGCTCTGTAAGTCCAATAAACCCTTTAGTTTACCAAGTTGGATCTGTTGAAATCACACTTGGCATGTTATTGGTGCCCAGATCTAGGGTGAATAGATGTTTGCTCCCATCTCCCCAGGAAATGTTAACCCTACACCTCCTCCAAGACTGCCAGGCATCCATTCTTAGGTGCATACACATTGTCTTTGACTGACTAGTCTGCTTAGATATCAGAGCTCTGGACCCAGGCAGCCTCAGCTCTACACTGTAGGCTGGGAAGAGATTAAGGACTAGCACCCTTCCCTGCTTGGGCAACTAAAGACAGTGGCTGAAGCCTGTTTTCCAACTCTATGTTACTGAAGACAGAGAAGGAGGGTGTCGCTGTTGTCTAATAAAAATCGCTAGTCCAGCATTCTTTCCAGAACCATGCTGGTTTTCGTATGCGAGTTCAACCTACTTAAACCTCACACATGCATAGCCTTTTCTTCTTGATATTTCCTTCAGTACAGGTGCTAAATCTGGGCTGTGTTTTTATGTTGAATTCTGATGTTGTTGGCATTTTGGAGGCTTATGTGACGTCTGAAAAAGTCATGAACCTTTTATTCTCTCCCTTGACACTTTAAAAGAACATGGCACAAGAAGGGAATGGACATGTTTATGTCTAGACAAAGCACCTTGTTCCCAAAGAGATTTCTACTAGATCTGAGGATTCCTGCATTTGATGTTCATTCAGCTGCCAGTAATCCACATATGGCTGTATTTTTAACTCTACTTTTCCAGTCAGCATCTCCCATTTGCAGTCAGTCCCCAAGACTATCATGCTTAGAGAGAAGCTCCATGCAGGAAGACGGTCAACTCCTTCCCTCTAGTCAATCCTTTTGGCTCTTTCCTTGCCTTCCTGACCCAGTTCTGCCTTGCTTGCAAATTCTCTCAGACATCTGATGAAGACAGCAGAAGCGGGATTCACACGAACCACAGCTGAGTTCACAGAGATGATTTGTGAGTCTCAGTATTTGCACATGTGTGGTCATGCGGGACCTCTCTGGCCAGGCCAGCCGCTCTTCCCCTACATCTGTTGGTTAATCGGAAAGCCAAATGTCCAAGACAGCACTGGGGAACAGAGGAGGGATTAGTGACCCACTCTGGAGAACTTTTCATGCTGGAAACGAAAAAAAAAGTGTGTGACACTGTCTGTAGCTCATTCTAGATAAATTTGCACAAATGAATGTCATAATTTATCTTTCAAATAAAAACCACAGTGCACAGAATAATGTAGAAGGTGCTGGACCCTCCAGCAGAGGCTGCTCCTTTCCATTTGAAAGCATTACCAGCAACAGCGGGTGCCTCCCACCTGCTTCCCATAGCTTCTTTGTCCTTCTGTCCATGCTTTGACTCTGCTCCCTTTTTTCTCTTAGTCTACCTTTTTAGCTGCAGCTTTCCCTTGTCTCTTATTCCCAGAAAAAAGCCCTGGGGTCAAAGCAGCAAACTACAGTGATTCCTATCATTAAAGGGAAAATCAGAATAGTGAGTGCTGGCTCCGGTGTGGAAACAGGGAAGCTCTCATATACTATTGAATGTATGAGTTTGTTCAACAGTTATGAAATACAGCATGGAGGCTCCTCAAAATATTTAAAATAGACCAATCCAATCCTGTTACTGTCTACAATTTCAAATGACATGAAATCAGTACGTCGAAAAGACACCAACTCTTTGTGTTTGTCTCAGCACTGCCATGATAGCCAAGACAGAGGTAACATGGGTATCCAAAGACAGACAACTGAATAAGAATTTGGTTTGCATTCATACACAGACAATCCTGGTCAGGCATAAGAATGAAGTCCTGTCATTTGAGACAACATAGTTGAACCTGGGGAGTATTGTGTTAAATAAATTAAAAGAAAGACAAACACCACATGGGTTCCTTCTTATATGGAAGTTGAAACTTTGAAAGATGAATGCAAAGAATAATACAAAGGTACCAGGGTCTAGGATGTGTGAGAAAGAGAGGGGGAAATAGGAATAGAAAAACTGGTAGACAACTTAAATATTTTCGCTAAATAAAATAAATTAAATATTCTATAGCACAGAATGGCAGCCACACTTAGGAACTACTCATTATATTCTTCAAAACAGCTATAAGAGAGAGTTTAGAAAATTCCCTCAACAAAGAAACAAAAACATTTGAGGGTGTAAATCATGGGTGGGGGTGACACTATTTTAATCATGGGTGGGGTGACGTTATTTTAATCAGCAGTGTCAAGCACTTAGCACAGGCTTAGCATGAAGGCCTCATATGAGATAACTCACCTTGTGGAGGATTTTATATGATTATCTTAACAAGTATCCATCACAGCTTATTATTCTTTCTTTTTTAATATTTATTTATTATGTACACAGTGTTCTGCCTGCACATATGCCTGCCCGACAGAAGAGGGCACCATATTTCATCATAGATGGTTGTGAGCAGCCATGTGGTTGCTGGGAATTGAACTGAGGACCTCTGGAAGAACAGCCAGGGCTCTTAACCTCTGAGCCATCTCTCTCCAGCCCCCAGCTTATTATTCTTAATAAGTATTGTTCAAGTATTTTATTTTGATAATAATAATGAGAGAGGAAGGGAGAGAGAGAGAAAGGAAGGGAGAGAGAGTGTATCACACTGTAGCTTACTCTAACCTAGGACTCATTATGAAGCATAGGCTGGCCTCACACTCAAGACAATGTTTCTATGTCAGTATCTCAAGCACTATTACAAAATGTGACCTACCCTGCCTGGTGCAGGGTCTTTTTTTAAAAAAATCTTTTTCCATTGACCCTGGAATTGATATACTTTTCTAGACAATATTTCTTTTCTTCACTATTGAAAAACTTTATACAATGAAATCATTAGGAAGTTCCACCTAAACTTTATTGCATTCAGAGTATATTATGAATAAAAGGGAAGAGAACAGTCAGGAAGACTTATAAGTTTCACAGAAAAAAATGAATTAAAGAGTTAAACCAAAAATGGTTGGATTTGCAGGTGGGGTGGGTAGAGGTATAGGAAAGGCAACCAAGAGCCAGGAGCTTTCAGGTCCCATTAAAATCTCCCATTACTTCAGAAAATTCTTTACCTGGTCTTTACTCAGACAAACCTTTGTGAGCGTTCTCAAGTCACTAGTGGAGTGACCTTATTATGCTTGCCTGAAAATGGGGAATTTGGTTTGTTATTTCTTGCTCTAAAATTTAGATTTACCTTTAGAAACCACTGAGAAGGTCTTCTCCATGGGAATAAAAGATGTATAAAGTAGCAAAATGTGTTACTTCCCTTCAACATTCACATTTTACCAATGCAGAGTAAGAACACACAGATGTCACCAAAGAGAAATGGTGGCTATGGTAAGTGCTTTGATCCAGCATATCAACTTGGGAAAAAAAAAATTTTCTCTCATAGCCACAGGTTGGTAGCATAATTAGATAAGACTACAAAAAGAAAGTTACTACATCTAGACTGAACTAGATCCTCTGAAGGAAATGTTGCAGTCACTGAATATTCCCAAATGATGTACAGTGTTCTGGAAATGTAGAATAAGTACAGAGATGTTTTCAGAGTGCCATGGGGACTGCCTGCTGCAAGGGCTTGGAGCCCTGATCCTATTGTATACATTACAGTATGTAAACCAAAAGCCGTTCTACATTCTATACTCTTGAGCATTAGGGTTATTAACTGAATGTAGAAAACAATCTACTGAAAGCCATTTAAGTGAGCATCAAGGAGAGGGATATAGGACACCGGGGATGCACTGTAACCAAATAAATCTGAGCTCTGAGAATTTGGAGAGCATCAGGTTTCATATAATTTGTTGTAGAGGCATATGGAGTATCCATACATGCTGTGAATCCAACACTGAGCATATACGCCTTTTTTTTCTTTATCTCATTTTGCATATTATCATGACAGAACAACCCAGACAGTCATCACTAAAATAAATTCTGCAGGTTGTGGCAGTGGTGCTACTAAAGTGACTTGAGACCTGGTTCTTGGCAAGTGCGTTGGTATACTTATAAGGTTCCAGAACAATCTGTTCTATAAGCTCAGATAGAAAAAAATCTTATTGGGAAAGCTTCCAAACATATACTGTAAGTTTCCTCAGAAGCCTATGGACATCCCAGTCCCAGGGAAATAACCTATGTGGAGTCAAGACAGAACAGGGATGCTCTTCCTGAATGAAACTCAGGCCCACCTCTAAACCATGTGGGCTCCACCACTTCTGCAGTTCGTGAAAACATACCTTCCAGGTTCTGGGTTTGATTCCTAGATTGGATAATAATAATAATAATAATAATAATAATAATAATAATAATAATAATAA
>LOJH01055649.1:0-11830 GCA_001685095.1 Ellobius talpinus | reverse complement strand
ATGGTATAGGAGGTCCTTCTGTATTTGTGTTGCTTTCATTGGTTATTAAAGAAAGTGCCTTGGCCTAGTTGATAGGGCAGAACTCAGGTAGGCGGGGAAGGCAGAACAGAATTCTGGAAAGAAGGGCAGAGTGACAGAAACCATGAAACTCCGGCCTGAGACAGACATAGGTTAGAATCTTGCCGGTAAGCCAAAGTCATGTGGTGATACACAGATTTAATAGAAATGGGTTAATCAAGATGTAAGAGTTAGTCAGTAAGAGGCTATAGCTAATGGGCCATGCAGTAATTTAATTAATACAATTCTTGTGTGGTTATTTCAGGGGCTAAGCTAGACAGGCAGTGGGATGCAGCCTGCACCTCCATACTACACAATGCAATCTTTAACATTTTATTTCTTTTTTCTTTTTTGAGGCAGGGTCTCACTATCTAATTCTGGTTGGGACTGGAACTTCCTATGTAGACCAGGCTGGCCTCAAATTCACAAAGATCTCTCTGCCTCTGTCTCCTGAGTGCTGGGATTCAACTTGTATGCTACCACATCTGGCCCAGTTGTCTGTATTATGATTAATGCATCTTTAGATGACAACAGTTTGACTTCTTCCTTCTCCATTCGTATGTCTTTTCTTTGTCTTGTGTAGTTTCCTTTGGGCAGAATTTCCAGTACTGCAGTAAGTAGAAATATTGAAAGTGGTCACATCCTTCACTAGGTCCAAATCTTAGGGGAAAATAATTCATCTTTTCTCTCTCCAGTATGGGGTTACTGTATGTGTCAGCTTGAAATAAAATGGCCCCCAAAGTGAATGGCACTGTTAGGAGATGTGGTCTTGTTGGAGGAAGTGTGTCACTGTGGAGGTGGGCTTTCAGGTCTCATATATGTTCAAGTGATGCCCAATGTGCAGTTCACTTCCTGATGCCTGCACAAGATATAGAACTCTCAGCTCTTTCTCCAGCACCAAATCTGTCTTCATGTCACCATGTCCCACCATGATGATAATGGACTAAACCTCTGAACTGTAAGCCACTCCAGTTAAGTGATTTTCCTTTAAGAACTGCCCTGGTCATAGTGTCTCTTCAGAGCAATAGAAACCCCAAGACACTGTGGGGTTGTTAGATATGGCCATTGCTGCATATAACATGGTCTTCAGCACACCGCCACCAGAATGACCCCATAATCTCTGCTTCCATAATCCTGGGGTTTCTCTAGCCTATTGCTTGCTCTTGACTTTCCACACTCTCTTGGAAATTCAGTTCTAATAGCCTATAAATGACTCTCTGTTCTTGTACATCAAAGGCCACATTTTCAGCACCCATTTTCTGTATTTGTTCCTTTCCTTATTGCTGTGACAGAATACTTGATACAATGGCTGAGAGGAAGAAGAGTTTATTCTGCATCATGTTTTTGACTGTCACAGGGAGAAGACAGAGTTGGGAACAGTTCATGTCTGAAACAGTAGGAACATGGTTGGTTGGTTGCATGGTGGTCGGAGTACCGGAACAGAGAGTTTTGACCAGAGTCTCTGTCTGTACAGCCAGATAGCTGCTCTGCCAGCTGGGCCCCATGTCCAGAAGGTAGTGCAGACAGGCAGATCCTGAGGGCTTCCTTGAAACCTTGTCTCAAAAGCAAGGTAATGATGAAGAAGACAGTGGACAT
Source organism: Ellobius talpinus (assembly GCA_001685095.1). Lineage (NCBI taxonomy): Eukaryota > Metazoa > Chordata > Mammalia > Rodentia > Cricetidae > Ellobius > Ellobius talpinus. Next base: position 10,177 of record LOJH01055649.1, on the reverse strand, counting down.
TGACTTCTGGCTTCCACAAGTGTATATGCAGATGGGCACAGTTGCATACCTCCACACACATTTGCATACCCATATACACACTTGCAAACCTCACATACATGCTCACGTACTTTACATACATTCTCACGTGTGCATACACAGACACACACATAGACACACACACCCAATACAAAGAATTCTTCAAGAGAGCTGGGGAGATGGGCTCTCCTGAAACCACAGTTCTGTCCTCTGTTTGCAAAGCTGCAGCTCAGCGCCACTGTTCATCCTTGTTTGCTCTGTTCTCTTTGCCCCTCCTGCACTTTGCAGACCATTTGTTTCCTTGGTTGTATTCCCTGCTTGTCCCCAGTTCTTACAGGCATGCACATACTCTCTTGCCACTCTAGATGGAGGCTTCTTCCTTCATCATAGACAGCAAGAAGGCACGACCATGAGAGTGAGAGGGATCATTCTGACTAATCTTTGGCCCCTGGGTGCCGGACTCTTTCGCTTCTGGAATCATGAGAAATAGCCTGATGCTCCCACTCTCAGAACTATGAGGAATAGCCCGATGCTACCACTCTCCAATATTTTGTCACAGCAATCTGACCTCTCAAACAAATCAAGCTCTCTGTCCAAATCTCTCCCCTGTTCAGGTCCTTGCCACTCTGTCACAAACTCAGCTTCCTTCGGTGTCTGATTGTGCGATCCATTATCGAGTCAGCTGCTCAGCTTTGCCATTGTTCTTGGGACAGAGCAGTTCTTTGATGTATGTGAAACAGATCTGGGCATCACTCTCTAGGATTTAGGATTGCTGGTTTTTCTTACAGTAAACTGTAATCCAAATAATAAATACATTGTTTCCCTGTTTTCTTGAAGAGTTGACAGTGGTAGAGAAATTAGCCCTGGGCTTGGGTTGGGAGTGTGAGCATAAGGGGAACAGAGAGCCCAGCTGTAACTTGGTCAAGGGTGGTATCTAGAAGATCACTAAGGAAGACATGATGTTGTCCTCTGTTTTCATAGGAGGGGCTCAAGAAGAAATGATTTGAGCCGAATACCAGAAGTTTCCAGAAAGTCTAGAGGACTCTTTTGAGTGGGCAGTCACAGTCTCTCCTATGGGCAATCACAGTCTCTCTTATGGGCAGTCACAGTCTCCCTATGGGCAATTACAGTCTCTCCTGTGGGCAGTCACAGTCTCTCCTGTGGGCAGTCACAGTCTCTCCTATGGGCAGTCACAGTCTCTCCTATGGGCAGTCACAGTCTCTGCTATGGTCAATCACAGTCTCTCCTATGGGCAATCACAGTCTCTCCTATGGGTAATCACAGTCTCTCCTGTGGGCAATCACAGTCTCTCCTATGGGCAATCACAGTCTCCCTATGGGCAGTCACAGTCTCCCCTTTGCCTCTGTATTGTGGAAAATAGGAGAGGAACTCATGTTGTCTTCTGATAGTATTTAAGTGTGATTCAGTTTGGAGCAATGCCTTACAGTACGGTGGTTGATTACTATGTTGACTTCTCGGGGCTAAGAGATGCCTAGAGAGCTTGCGTGTAAGACATCATTTCTGGGTATCCCAGAAGAAGTTAGCATTTGGAACAGTAAGTGGTGAAGAAAATCACTCTTGCCCATGAGTGAGCACCATCCTATCTGCTGAGGGCCTGAAGAGAACACAAAGCTGGGATGATTGCTACCAAACTTGGGGTGGGTCCCCAGCCTGTTCCCCAAGCCAGGTTCAGTTACTGACTCCAATTAGGAGAGCCAAAATAGTAGTGGAAAGCAGAAAATGGAGATTTATTCACTGTAACCACTTAACAATGGAAAGAGGAACAAAAAGTCCAGAGACTCCCCTGGCCCTGAGTTTGTCATGGGGCCCTGAAATGACAAGATAAAGATGGAGGACCTAGGATCTATGTGCACATCTAGCAGTTCAGGTGAAGGTGTGGCACCCCTGCCTTAACCTGTCATTATCCAGGCTTCAGTCTCATTCTGTAAGGTGCTTTTGACAACTTGCTAGAACTGTGTAAAACCTCTTTGGGGGAGAAAAGGTCCCCTCTGGATGGCGCCTTTTCCCGCTCCCATCATGAGATTCTGGGAAGGAAATTCTCACGGCAGGTGTGTTGTGTCAATAGTCGAATAGTCAGATAGAGAGAAACAAGTGTCCCTGTAGACTGTGTTCATTTCAACCAGGCTGGTTACATGGCAGAGCATTTAGCTTTTCCTTTGAGCTGTAATATTCATCTTCCTTTGGCGTGGAGCTCAGGGAGTTATCCTGCTCCCTCCTCTGGTCCTCAGACCTTAGACATGAACTGGACCAGCTGTCTTGATTCTCCAGCTTGTGGACAGATTATGGTAGGGTTTCTTGGCTTCCATAATTGTGTGAACCAATTGTTATGTTAAATCTCATCTAATATACCCACAATATTCTCTTTTTCATGGAGAACACTAATATACAGAGTAGGTAGAGTGTACTTCACATATACAAGGCTCATCTGTGTGTTTATCCCCATTCTTGTTGAGTTTATTGTCCATTTGACCTTTTCCTATCTGTTCATCTCAGTGAATTGAAGGTATATGCTTACTTTAAGTTCACTTCAAAGACGCAAAACCAATAGTAACAAAAAAAAGAAAGGAGGGGGGAGAATGATTTGATCCTTCTTGCCAAAGATATGAAGAAAATCCCAGTTGCAGCAGGTCCCAATTACAGCACAAAGCCTTAATTGCATCCTAAGTGAAATCGCAGCAACTAAAGCACATTTGCACAATTACAGCTAGCTAGAGAGGGTGTTGGTAGGAAGGAATTCTGAAGTTCTTTCAAGCCCTTGAACCTCTTCTTCCTTAGTAGTGCTTATTCTGGGGATGACCAAGTAGGAATCTCCTAGCATTGCTGGCTGGCATTCTACTGCCTATCATTGACTCTGCCATTTCCACTCTCTTCCTCCCTACTCCAGAACTCACATTGGCCAGAGTTATTGAAAAGTTGGTCTCAGAGGCAACAGAGGCCACCAAGCAAGTCTTGCTCACAATTCTTTTCTCATGCCCTTTTCTGTCCATATGACCATCGTCTTCCTCTGAGAATAGGTAGAGCCTCTGGCCACACAACTCACTACAAAATATTGCTTCACATTGCCACAGGAATACACCACTCCTGGTTACAAAATGCTACGGTTATATCCTTCATCACAGACCCTTAGGTTGCTCTGCACCACAAAATAGATAAAGCTGGCAGGTTCCTATGCACGCTAAAGAGGTCATTCTGATTACATTTGTATGGTGTTTTGAGCAGCTCTGCTTTACAAATTAGCTTTTCCCCTTTATGAGGTGACTTTATGAGATTCTCTGCATTATTATCTCCGCTAGCCTCAGCAAGAGCGTCTTTCCAATCTTTGGACAGTAAGAGAAAGATGAAGTGACCCTGCATAGGCACAGTCTAAAGTGCCATAACTGCATTTTGGAAAAAGTACAGAAGGCTAGAAAATTTATTGATTGAGACTCAACATAGCAAAGATTAAAACTGATAATAAAGCTACAGTCATTTAGCAAGTACAGAGTACAGGAGAAACAGAAACTCACAGGACAGGAAGAGAATCCAGCATCTATAAAATTTTCATGGATGATTCTGGAAGACACCACAAACCAATTAGAGAGGTTAAGATTGTCTGCTAAATGGTCTGGAGAGATGTGGAAAGAGAAAAAAATTCAATTTAGACTTCCAGCTTATGATATGTGAATATTTATCCCAAAGGACTATAAACTTTAACAAATAAATGGAGACTGTAAGTGACCAGTCTTGGCATCAGAGTAGAGATGAAACAGGAAAGCTCTTCATCACCGTCTGCTTAAGCAGCAGTGTAGACGCTCAGAACATGAAAAGCTAAGCTAACGCCGTTCCTATATAAACAGCTGATACAAATGGACAAGGAAAATACTAATACCCCTGCAGGAAAATGCTTAAAGAACATGCGTTCTCACGGGAGCCTATTTCAGACACTAAGGAAAACATGAAATGAATGTTCAACCTCATCTCCACGCAAAGGACTATAATTAAAACGATGCAACGACACCACCCCCATGTCAAATCAGCAAAATCTTTGTATTGGTTGCATCTTTCTGAAAGGTAGGGAGAATACTAAGATTTATTTGGTATTTGGGTCCATGAGAGATAAAGGAGAGAGGAAGCACTTTCTATCAAGGATAGAGATAGGTTATAGATGTTCTATCATACATCATGGTCGTCTATCAAGAAAAATTGGTGGACAGTGCTAATAACATTCACATATGTCCCAGTTAATTGTATAATATACATTAAAAACAAATTTATTTATACACACAGCATAATTTATGGATTCTTTTTGTGTGTTTGGTTTTGTGTTTTTTTGAGATAGGTTTTCACTATGTAACAGCCCTCAGTGTCCTGGAACAAACTTTGTAGAGCAGGTTGGCCTTGAACTCACAGAGATCCACCTGCTTCTGCTTCCCAAGTGCTAGGATTAAAGACATGCACCACCACTGCCCAGCAATTTGTTGATTTTTATATTGGAGAAATGGAAACCAAGGCACAGAAAAGACAAAGAGCCTGTAGCAAAGTGGAACTTGAACCCACAGGCTGCTCTAGGGTATAGGGCCTTAAATCTTATGTTACTTCTGAAGTATAATGTTGAATATGAAGCAACTTTTAAAGTGATGGGAAGCAATATTTTCATGATGTTGGAGAATTCTTATGAAACAGAATCAGAAATGACTGAATTTAAAATTGTCTGTTGAAATTTGGGGGGAGGAGCTAGAGAGATGACTCAGCAGTTAAGAACATTGATTGTACTTCCAGAAGACCAGGGTTGGGTTCCTAGTACTTACATGGAGGCTTACAATCATTAGTAACTTCAGTTGCTGAGGATGTACACCATCTTCTGGCCCAGTGGTTAAGAGCACTTGTTGCTCATGTAGAAGACTTGGATTTAGGTTCCTAGCACCCATATCAGACAGTTCACAACCACCTGTGAACTGCTTCAGAGAATCCAGGGCCCTCTTCTGGCCTCTGTGGGTACCTGCACACATGTGGTGCGCATACTCAGTCACACAAACATAAAATAAATAATTTTTGAAAAGAAATAAAATTCTCAAAAATTAAAAATAATCTGTCTATGTGAAAGAAGTCTCACCTATGCATTATATATGCACATGCATGCAATGTAATTATATATAAAATACTAGAAGAAAGCAGATTAAACCGTTAGTGGTAGCTATAGTGTGAGAGGTAAAATGTAGGGAAAACTCACTCTGGCCTTTTCTTGGCTTGGCTCTCAAATCCTATTTCCTGGATCCCCTCTCCCATGTTGAGCAAACCAGAATGATTAATCACACCAAGTAGTTTTTCCTTTCATTTTTTCAACAATAGGAATCAAACCTAGAGCCTCACACGTGTGAGGCAAAGAGAGTGTGTCACCCCTACACCACTTAGGTTGATGTGTGTCCCTGAGCAAATGGTGGGGGGGGTTGAACCTGGAGCATCATCCATGGTAAGCAAGTGTTCTACCACTGAGCTATATCACCAGGCTCCAATTTTATCCTTACATAGCTTAGCTTCTTCTCCAAATGATCATTGCTGCGGAACAATGGTCTTTACTCTGTCAATTGTATTTTAACAAAACGCTGATTGGCCAGTGGCCAGGCAGGAAGTATAGGCGGGGCAATGAGAACAGGAGAATTCTGGGAAGAGGAAAGACTCAGTCTGCAGTTGACACCCAGACACAGAGGAAGCCAGACACAGAGCAAGTAAGATGTGAATGCCTCGCCAAAAAAAGGTACCAAGCCACGTGTTTAACATTGACAAGAACAATGGGCTAATATAAGATGTAAGAATTAGTTAATAAGAAAAGCCTGATCTACTAGGCCANGGGGCAATGAGAACAGGAGAATTCTGGGAAGAGGAAAGACTCAGTCTGCAGTTGACACCCAGACACAGAGGAAGCCAGACACAGAGCAAGTAAGATGTGAATGCCTCGCCAAAAAAAGGTACCAAGCCACGTGTTTAACATTGACAAGAACAATGGGCTAATATAAGATGTAAGAATTAGTTAATAAGAAAAGCCTGATCTACTAGGCCAACCAGTTTATAATTAATGTAGACCTTTGTGTATTTCTTTGGGACTGAACAACTGCAGGACTGGGTGGGACAGAAACCTCAGTCAACAGAACATGGATTAATTGTTAATAATTCAGAGGAAACAACCCACATACCTAAAACATCGATGGGGAGAAGGCTTTGTTAGTGGTATGCCTGCCCCACAAGCATGAATGCCTGAGTTGGAGCTCCAGACCTGACATTGAAATGGGGGGATAGGGGAATGGAGAAGCTGGGATAGCAGCTACTTAGATCCATCATTTTGATCCTGCGGAAACAGAGAGCAACCAAACCAAACCAGCGAACTCCAGGATCTGTGAGAGACCCTGTCTAGCCGATCATAGAGAAGCTGAGAAAAACACCCAATGTTGACATCAACCTCTTGCTTCTATATGCGCACAGGCACCCACACACAAACATGTGCACACACTCACATAAACAAAGGTTAAAATTTAAAAATCCTCAAGCAGCAAGCAAACAAGCTTTTGGAAGGAGGAAGCAGATTTACTGCATTTCAGAAGAAGAGAGTTGTGGAATAAAGATGACATCTATGCAGTGATCCAGATCAAAGGAAGTGAGCAGGAAGCAGGGCATTTCCCCCAGTTTCTTTTTATTCAATCCAATAACATGCAAATATGAACTCATGTAATCCTCATAGAGATGGTCCTGGAGACACAGAAATGGAGAAGGTGACAATGGACTTGCTCTCAGGAGCTCGCACTCTAATAGAGTTAGACAGTCAATAAACATCTTAAAACACCTACGTGTCGTGATGAATGCTCTGCATGAGAGAACTTGGGTGATGGAATAGAAAGCAATGTGACAAGGATGCTCTAGAGAGCAGGGTTAGGGAATGCCTATGTGGACCACTGTCACTGCATGCAGACCTGAAGGAGAAGTGACCTTATAAACGCTACTGATGCAAGCATCAAGCCATGCCATGGGGTACAGAAAACAGTCCCAGGACCCCATGTCTTCCTTGACCTGGAATTAAGACACGGATCTCTGGAGACTGAATTCCTTTGCACTGTGCTCACTACTCAAATGAATTATAACTAGAAGATTAAGTCCACATTATTGCAGCCCATAAGAAACTGGTCAGGGTTGCAGAAATAGAACTTTTTAATGAGAATTTTTGCATATTGGTTAGCATATCCTTTTCTTTAATATATTCTGAAGATTTTACACCTTCAATCTAATCATCACCAAAATAGAGGTGTTTAAAATCTAGACTGTTGGGTTTTTATTAGAAGGGTTTCATTTTAGCATCATACTGTCTAAGAGCCACATATGTCTTGAATTAATAAACAACCTAAGAGATTTTTGATCTCCATCGAGTAATTAATTGTCCATGCCCAGATCTGGACTGTAGGGGCTGGAGAGATTGCTTAGATGCTAGCACACTTGCTGATCTTGCCAAGGACCCTGGTTTAATCCCCAGCATTCACACAGGAGCTTACAACTGAATACCTAAAGATACTCAGAAACTATCTCCAACTCTGGGGGATCTGATGCACTTTTCTGACCTCTACGGGTACCACGTGTGCATGTGGTGCACATTCATACATGCAGGCAAAACATCCGTGCATGTAATTTTAAAATGAATCTTTATTTTTTAAAAATGAAATCTGCAAATACAGCTTAGCGAAGGCGAAAGGCACAGCGCCCCAGCCCAAATCAACAGAATGTTACTGTCGTCCCCCCCGAGGCTCATCAGTAGCGCCACCACCGACACCTTCCTTACACATTGATAGTCTGTCTGGTAAATATGTTAATAAGGGCTAATGGGATCACAGGCCCTTGTCTTCTCATCAAAGTAAGATGGTAATTAGCAGAAGGAATTATTCAATAAAGCAAAGAAGGGTCGAACTGGTCCTGGAAGGGAGTTGGTAGGGACAACATTTTCTTGGGTTTTGCTTTCCAGCTAGAAGAGTTCAATGTATTCCTAAGGTCTACCCAGGTAGAAATGTGGGCCATGTGTCGGGATAGAGTAGTTGAGGTCACAGAGCTATGGGACTAGTCCTAAGAAGAAGGTATATCCCATTTGTATCTGTGGCTTCAACATATACTGGTTCGACCAACAGGTTAAATATTTTAAAAAAGATTTGTGTCTATACTGAACAGGTATAGCTTTTTGTATTGGTATTACCTAAATTGCACAATATATTAACCTCTTGCATCGCATTTACTTCGTATTATGCATTTTAAGGAAAGGTGGCTGAAAAGATTTAGCGTGGGAAGGGCACTGAGGAAGGATGATTACATAGTGGGATAGAACCGAATAGGAGCAGTCACGTCTAGTGTTCTATAGCGCAGTAGAGCAACTGCGGTTGACATAATGAACGTTTCAAAAACAGCTCGTAGGGAGGATTCACAACTTATCCAAAACAAAGAAATAATAACTGTCTGACTAACAAATACGCCTATTACCTTGATCTAGTTATTGTATATGTACATGTATTGAAATGCTATGATGGTTTTCATAAACAAATGTTGGTTAAAAATAAAAATATATTTTAAAAGTCTTCGGGAAGACTTGAGGAGGCTGCAGTCAAGCGCTTCTCTCTGTGCCGGAGGATGGGGTACCTTTGAATGCTGGGGCTTTGCTGGCACCCGTCCCGCACGAACGGAATGATGACTGCGGTTTCACCCTTTCCCACTTTTCCTTGTTCCTGCCCTTTCCCTTCTGAAAATCTCTTTAGGGAAAAAAATGTTATAGATGCTTATTAAGCAATTTTTAGGCTGCTTGTGAGTTTGGACTTTAAGACAGGAAATAAGCAGTAGAAGAGTTTTTTTTTTCCTCAGAAAAATTTTCTGTGCAAAAGCTGCTTCTTGGGGGTGGCAGCTCAGATGGGTATCGGTGTCTGCGGGTAGGCTTATCGTAACTCAGAACACTGAGCTTTTCTTTAAAAAATAATTCCTCGGCTGAGATGAATAATTGAAAATGCGGAGCCATTAGGACTTCAAAGATTAATTTCTCTGTTAATGGCACAAGGTGATAGAGAGAAACAATCAAGCTACAGAAACGTAATCAAGCCGACCCAACTGGGGCAATTCACTTGATATTCAAAGTCGCTGCGCCAAAACTTTGATCCCTTTTAGCTTTGTTGGAGGGAGTTTTAGGTTATTTAAAACTACAGGAATCTAGCAACTCCAACTCCGAACTATGTTCTGATCTATAGCTTTACTTTAATCCCTTCAGGTAATAAGATACAAAGTGAGCTGCAGGATGGCTACTTAAGGGCCAGTGTCGGATTTTCCCAGAAGGCCATGGGTATATTTTTAATGTGCTCACTTGATAGCCACAAGTCCATTCGGTTATATTAAACTTGGAGGCAGACCATCTTACTTTGCTAAAAAAAAAGAACAAAGACACAACACAAAGTCCCAGCAAAGATGAGGTCCCAAATAAATAAGGCAGGGCCCTTGCCATCCTCATTTGATAGCAGTTAGGGGAGAAGTGGATTGAACTAAAATACCACTTTTGGATATAATTATGGCAGAAACAGATACTGTTCTAGGTTCACAGTTAAAATACAGAGCTCAACTGAATTGTGTTTTCTTTGTCAGTGGAATTTTCATACCACTAAAATGCTTTTGAATTTTTGTTTTATTTTGAGACAAAGTCTCATGTAGGCTAGGCTGGCCTTGAGTCTGCTATGTAGCCAAGGATATCTCAAACTGTTCATCCTACCTCTACCTCCCAGCTGGGGTTGTAGGTATGAGGCAGCATGCCATGTATTACCGTATGAGTTTAATTTATAAAACATCTCCATTAATGCTCATCAGGATTATTCTGTCATTGTGAGAGTTTTGTGCAGGGTCTGTAGATGAGGTCATTGCTGCTCTTTTCAACAGTTGTTCACAAAACCATGACTTACATATTTTAGAGAGTTAAATAACTTCCTGTAGTTATTTAGTTCCTACTCTGTTTGGGCATTATTTTGTGGTTTTTGTTTTGTTTTGTTTTTTGGTGAGGGAGCTCGAGACAGAATCTCTTTGTTTAGCCCTCGCTGTCTGTAACATGAGGGCCAGCTGTGGGGATTTTCATCCCGCCCAGTACCCCACAGCTGGCAAGCCCCAA
>LOJH01055648.1:0-11830 GCA_001685095.1 Ellobius talpinus | reverse complement strand
TAGCTAGGACCTCAAGAACTGTATTGAATAGATATGGAGAGAGTGGACAGCCTTATCTTGTTCCTGATTTCAGTGGGATCTCTGTGAGTTTCTCACCATTTAGTTTGATGTTGGCTGTTGGCTTGCTGTATATTGCCTTTATTGTGTTTAGGTATGTTCCTTGTATTCCTGCTCTCTCCAAAGTGTGTCTTGGATATCTCTTAAGCACACATTTATGTATGTCTTCTGTCTAGTCTTCTAAAGCTCACAGCTGTCTTTGTGTATGTGTGTGTTTGTGCAGCTGTGTCTGTGTGCCATCATCTTACCCTGTTCCACCTTGCTGCCTGTGCATGCATGTGTGTTTGCACAGCTGTATCTGTGCACCTGGGTATATGCATTGTGTGAAATGAGATGCAGCTGTTGAGTAGCTAGTCCACAATTCTGAGATGGGAAGCACATCTGTATTGTCCTGATTTGTGTGAATTGCTGCTCTGTTCTCCATTCTGAGCTACATTGGCTGTCCATAGTCTCTTTGATACTCCACAGGTAGGAATTTGATTCTTTTGTTCTCAGATTCATTTATTTTTATTTTATGTGTATGAATGTTTGCCTGCATGTATATCTGTGCACAACATGCAGGCAGTGCCCTTAGAGGCCAGAAGAGGGCGCTGGATCCCCCGGAGTAACAAATGGTTGTGTGCTGGTTGGTGCTGGGAACTGAACCCAGGTTCTCTGTCCATGACTTTGATTTTGAAGTATTTAAGTTGATTTACAACCCAGGTGTCTTGCTTGTGTACTTCAGGGTCTCCAAAACTTCAGAAATGAATCCTCTAAGGCTGCTGGTACCTTTTTGTGCCCATCCCTGTTCCTTTCCTTGGTTAGGGTAAGGTTATTTCTTACAACCATGGCATTAGATCAGTTCAAATTCCATTTATGAGGCCATGGAGAGTCCCTGGGCTGTATGAAGTCAGGAACTCATAGCTCTGCCTATGCCTCTGTGGAGGGGATTGTGGAATCCATAAGGCCAAGGGCTTACCCATGGGTCCTCTGCTGATTCTCGTGAATAGAGTTGGTATGCTCACTGAGTTATATGACCACCATCTTTATCAGTTTGGGAACATTTTCATCACCCAAAGGAAGCCCTGTGCTCCTCTATGGTCAGTGTCATTTCTCCAGGCCCCTCACTCCAGCTCCTAATTACCTGTCTCACTGTTTACCTGATGCTTGATGATAAATGGAGTAAATGGAGTTAGCTTGTTTGTGGGCTTTTACATCTGATATCTTTCTCTTTTCATTTTGTGTGTGTGTGTGTGTGTAAGCAAGTGTGCGTGTGTACATGCATAATTGCATGTGTATGTATGCATGTGTCTGTTGGTAATTTTTAAGGCGTTACAAGCAAAAGCTACATTTCTGCTGTCTCCATATTTACCTATATGGTCACTGGTAAAGGTTAGTGGCCCCTGCTAAAGATTTATTTTTATTCATATCTGTGTATGTGTATTCAAATCTGTGTGAGTGTATACATGCATATTTAGTGCCTGTAGAGGCCAGAAGAGGGAATTAGATCCCTTGGAACTGGAATTACAGGAGCTACCCAAAATGGGTCCTGGGACTCGAACTCCTTTCTTCTGGAAGAGCAATGTATGCTCCTAACCACCAACCATCTCTCTGGCATCAACCTCTGCCTTTAAAAAAACAAACCAAAAAACCCCCCTTTTTTACATTTATTCATTTGTGTTTGTGTGCATATGTCATGCATGTTGTATATGTGGAGGTCTGAGGACAACTTGCGAGAGTTGATTCTCTTTCACCAAATGGGTCCCAGGAATTGAAGTCCAGTCATCAAGCTCACAACAAGCGCCTTTACCCACTGAACTATCTCCCTGGTCCATCAGGGCCTGTTTCTTCATGTAGAGCTATGTCACTCTGTAGTGCCCGTTCAGGCTGAAGGAATTCTTGGAGGACAAATGTATTAGAGAGGATTCCCTCATATTTTGTTTATTGGAGGTGTTTTAATTCTCCTCCTTTTTTTTCAAAGCAATGCAAGGAGACTTTTTGAAGGATTTTGCCATAACTATAGTGAACATGCTGCAAGCTGTAGTCTGTCCTTTCCTTCATCCCCATCTTCATAGGAGTTGATGCCTACTTCCTTGTAATTCTACTCTAGGGCAGCCATATCCTTCTGACCTCAAGAAACTCAACTTTTCCATGTCCTTCCCCTGATACCAGTGTACAAAAGTCCCCTTGGCATACTTCAAGTCAAACTCATGGTCCATGCAGGCCCAGGCCTCTACAATGGCAGACATATTGCTTAAAATACAAAGCACACTGCGCTTTGGCCAGACTCCTAGGCACCACACTGGGAAGCAAGTAGTTGATACCAGCCTTGAAGTCCATGGGACACCAGTCCACGTGGCTGCTATTCTTAGTCTTGGTGGCAGTGATGGCGGCGTTCACATCCTTGGGTGGCACATTTCCACAGTACGGGAGACAGCAGGCCATGTGTCAGGCTGTGCTGAGGGTCACATGTTACCATCTGATTGGCAGGTCCAGAGCTGCTGTTACTGATCTCTGCTAGGAACAGTTCTCACAGTGGGCCTCTGCAGAGATGGCTGGGGCATAGGCGGCCAAGGGGAAGTAGGTATGAGGGTAGGGTACAAGCTGCTCTAGAACTCTGTCAGATTCATGGTGGGGCCCCTTTGAGCAGTGGCTCCATCATGACGGAGGAAGCATTTGAGTGAGAAGCGGCTGAGGTTGGCATGGGTTGGGTGTTTGATGTCACACAGCCTCATTTTCCTCCAGGAAGCCACAGTTTGAGTGCTCCAGGGGAGTATGGAGATCAAGTTGGAGCTAGCTATAGGGTATGAATGCTTGGAGAACTCTGGTTCAGACATCTTGCCACAGTCAATAGAGAGCCTCTGCATCAGCAGTGAAGTAGAATAAGAACCCTCTCCAAAGCTGTGGAAACCAAGGAAGCTGCAAGTCCAATCTGGCTTGGTCATCTCGCTAGTGATGTAATGGATACTGACATAGTTGTTAGTGGCATCATTTGGGTAGCATAAGTCACTTTTGAGTCATTTTGGATCTCATCAATCGCCATGGGCTCCAGATCTACAAAGACTGTCCATGACTCGTGGATTCTGGTTTAACAGAAAGTGGTGAAGGAGTTGGACACTTGTCAATCAGACTGAATCCTGTGTCCCAGACAGTTGGGCTCACAGCAGGTCTTACCCTTCTGGACATACAAACTGACATGCATTCCCACATGATGAGCCCTGATGGTGCTTCTCATATAGTCAGGGTCACAGGTCACAATGAGACCCTTTTCCTTCATTTTTGAAGCATATCTTTGCTGAAATTTCTTTGTTCTCAGTTTTTTTTTCCTTTCAGTTCTTTGGACAGTCTCCCACTGCCTTCTGGTTGTCATAGTTTCTGGTGCAGAATTGGCCGCTGATCAGAACGCACCAGGATCGTACCCTGTGTGTGGTGAATTGAGTTTCTCATTATGCTTGCAAGATGCAGAAACTCCTTGATTGACAGCTGTGTTGTATCCCATCAGCCTTTTGTAAGGTTAGAAATTGAAAGTTGAACCACTCAGTTGTAGAACCTTCTCATTAAATCCCAATAAAAAACCTTAAAACTTCAGAGTCTAGCCACTGTGAGTTCAGGACCACCAACATATGTGCTGTTGTTTGGCATTTTGACTATGGTATATCTTAGAGACTGTTGAACGTGATGACTCACAGCTGTCTATAACCTCAGTCCCAGGGATCCAGCACTCTCTTCTGGCCTCCACAGCACCAGGAATGCACACAGGGCACAAATACCCATTCACCTGAAATGAGTTTGTTTTTAAAAAGGATGTGTAGATTTGTATTTTCATCACATTTGTGCTAAGCTCAGTTTCCTCATCCCAATATTCTTTCTGTTGTCCCTTCCTGGTTCCCCCATTGTGTGCGTGTTAATGAACTTGATAAGGGTCTGTCTAGTAGGGAAGAGGGGTATTTTATAGTCAAATGCTTGCTCTCTAACTGACCACACTTAGAGGTGGCAGCCCAGGCTTCCAGGCCTGCAGGAGGCAAGCACCAGCTTTCTCCGGGTCAGAGAGCCAGGAAGTTAAAAGGCGGGGCTGCTTTTGGTCATGGTGTGTTTGTGCTGAATGAGGTACTTCTCACTGGGATACAATATAAGACATCCAACTAATGCCATTGTTGTATTTTCTCTCTATAGGTTCAATGTCAACAACAAAATTCTTCACCCAGAGATCGTGGAATGGTGAGTCCTCAGTTTGTGACTACCTGGGCTAATCGTGCTCAGTTCATGGAGAATGGAGACGGTTCTTTTGACCACCTTTCTTAGAGAACCATTCTTGACATATGGACTACCCTGTTAACCCATGTTCTTCATGGCTGTGGCTCTTCCGTAGGCAGCTCTTACATGCAGCACGGCTGGCTTGTCAGGTGGCTTTGGGGGTGAACCTTCTCAGGCTGGGCGTAGCTTCTGCATGCCATTGCTTTTCTTCCCAGGCCACTGAGCTGCTCTTCGATGGTGGCAGAACAGTTTTTCTTTGTTGAGTGGCTGCACTTCCTGTGAAAGTGGGAGAGAGACAGACAGACTCCATTAGGAGAGGTACATAAGGCTTCTCACTTCTGATCCTGAGTTTGTGGTGGTGACATTTTTCTGCCTAGTTGGGAGGTCTGACTTGTGAGCCCTAAAATGTGGGGATACTGTGTGCTAAACACAACGGAGGTGAGAATGGTGCACGATGAGGTGGGGGTCGGGAATCGTGGGCTAGGGAACCCTATGATCAAGGACATGGGGGGCCTTGTGTGGCTGTGCAAAACCAGGGAAGTGGACCCTGAGTGGATGGAGGGACCTTGTTGCTTTTGGCTTTGTCCCGAGAGGAGAAGAAAGCACAGGAAACTTGAAGGGCTTAGGAGAGTACAGATCAGGTTTGTATTTTAGCCTCTAGCTGGAGACTCGCTAGAAGGAGTGAGAGCCAGTTGCACTGAGGGGACTGCTCAGGAGCCACATGGCCATGGGGCCAGCAGGTGACAGAACTGAGAGTAACAGATCTGAGACTTGTCTCGGGTGAGTTGAGTTTGAGGCAGGTGCCAGGGGAGACGGGTAGAGACCCAGGAGCAGCTGACAGGTGTCAGTAGTAACCCTGGCCCCGCGCCTGTCACAGCCACTCTGTTACACTCTGAGGATGGAGACTATCCTTCAGGCTCATGGCATCTCTTCTTCGTTTCAAGTAACCAGTGTCCATCTCTCTGTAGCTCACTCAGCAGAACAAGTCCCGAGTACTTGGAATTGTCCTCTGTCCACCATCTGCCCCACTGTGGTTTTCCCCTGAGGCCCTTGACAGTGGGGAGTGTGTTGGAGACCACAGCTGGCTTGTGAGCTCCAGCATCTCCCTGAGGGATGAGCCATTAGTTAGTTCGTCACTTTAGAGCAAGCTCACTCTAATTCCAGTGACATTTGCGAGGCTCCAAGGTGGAGTCTGCGTTTATAAGAATACCGCTCAGCTTTATTAAAGCGAGCAGCAAAAAGGACTTATTTGGCATTTGATGGTAGTAGAACAATTTCAGAAATGTCACATTGTCCTTGCTGCCTCAGGGGTGTGTTTTAATAGCACAGGGCCCAGTCTCTGCAGGGATACAGTTGATCTTGGCAGATCCATCATAGCCACAATTATTGCCCTCCTTGCCAGAACCCAAGGAGGGGCTCAGGGTACAGCAGCAGCGGGTCCTTCATCTCCCAGAGCAGGTGGGCTTTCTATGATATTAAAGTAACATTTGGTGTCACATTTTTGGGAATTCTTGGGTTTTGCTTATTTGTTCAGGGGTGGGGTTGTTACCATATGGCTCAGGCTGGCCTCAAACATGAGATGTGCCTGCTTTTTCATCCCCAATGCTGGAACTGTAGGTCCATGCCACCACACTCAGCCGCTCCTAGATCTAGAATGCTCTGGCTGTCTGCTCTCTCCTACTCGGCCCCATGGAGGGAATCTGACAGGGGAGACTGTAAGCTTAGGTATAGACTAGCCCCAGTCTCTGTCCCTTTCAAGACCACTGTGCTCTTCTGCCTCAAGTGTGGTCATACCCAACTTACGGTAAGAGTGGAAGGATTTGCCAGTCCCTGTTTCTTCATCAGCATGAAGTGATTGCATGGTATAGTGATTACATGAGACAGCGTGCCTGAATAACGTTGGTCCCTACCGAGACTTCCCCTGCAAGGCCTGTGTTCATAAACACTGGACATGCCACTCTATTTCAAGAAGTTGTTGCTCCTGATATATGAGGCAGCTGCTCTGGTTATTCCCATACTACAGACTAGGAAACTGAGGCCCAGAGAGTTAGTGACTCACCCAAGGAAAAGCCATGAGTCCAGGCTCTTGGCTTCATAGTTTGACGTAGCCTCTCGTTGCTCAGCTAAATGCCCTGGAGTCTGAGGCTTACCTGAGTGCCAGCTTCCTCCCAGCTCACTCCTAGCCCCTTTGGAATCCTTGGATTAAATCTAGGGTCAAGTACAGCAGGGCCAGAGAGCAGGGACTGCGCAGGAAAGCATCCCCGGCATCCACCACAGACCCAGATTAGCATTTGGGCATGTGGGGGCTTTTTCAGTACCAGTCTGATTGGGAGGTCTCCCAGCATGGGAGCCGACGCTCAGGTTTTTGTGTTTAGTTTTTGGGTGGCATTCATTTCCTTTGTGTGACTGTTTCATTGTTTTCCATCCTCTCAACTGGTGCCTTTTTTGATTTCCTGTAAATTCCTCCATAATTGTACTCTTCCAACAAACACAAGATCATAACTGCACATTTCTTTCCTTTTGCTCAGTATTGCTCAGTATTGCGGCCGGAATGTATAGGTCAAAAGTTGAATCTCACTAAGAGCAGGCATGTCACTGCCATAATTCGGGCTGAGCTTCTGCTTTGCTGTTTTGTAGAGGATGAAATTGATCTGGAGGTAGGGTAGGAAATAAAAGGAGATGCCTTCATTCTTTTCCTAGCTGCATGCCAGGGGTTGCAGCTAAGTACTCACGGAAGAGTGAGTGTATCCATGGCTGCTGTGTATCTCCTTCGGTTTTAAGTGAGGCCGTGTTCATTTGAGTCTTGCACTGCTTTTAGAAGTGTTAATTACATGGAGTTAAAGCAGCCTGCATGCATTAAAATGCGGCCTGTAGGTACCATTTCTGTTCCCCTGTCTACTGCCTGTACAGGATGTAAACTTTAGGGACTTCAGGACAGAGGTGTACCGGAACATGTCCCAAATTTGTGTGCAGATGATGACCTAGATACCTAGCATATGAGAATTACAGACCACTGTCTGTGTCTTCTTCTGAGTAGTCCTGGCACCCTTCACAGATCCTTTATGTAAGGACTGGAGATTCCCCAGGCAGAGATAGTACTTGGTTCCTGCACACCAGAAAGTGGGAGGACGGGCCGGGGAGCATCACTTGCCCAAAGTCCTGTACCAGACATCTGACCCAACAAACTGGATCTGGTCACTAGTCTTAGGAACCAAGCGGAAAGGAGTGTAGTCACCGTGACTGCATTGGGAAGATGGAGAACAGGAGTCTCAGCCATTGGTGAGCATCACGTGAGGTTTTGAGGGGGGCAGGTAGGACTGATAAATTTGTACAGTTAAGGAGTTTGGGTCAACTTGGGGGTCCATCTGATCCTTGTCTCAGTTCTGGTTCTGGCATGTGACTCCAGAGAAGTCTTAGCACTTGAGGGAACCATCTGTTTCCCATGAGATGTTTGCTCCTGTTTGGGCAGACAAGACACCCTTCCTTTCTCAGTGTTCTCAGTCTTTGAGACAGTTACCCCATTCAGGGGGTGATCTGTCTGTGAGGCTCTTCTGTTCTTGGGATGCAAAGTGACTACAGGCTCAGAACTATAATTGGGGACATTGGCATGTCTTTGGGGGGTATTTTAGCTAGGTTTCTATTGCTGTGATAAAACACCATGACCAAAAGTAACTTGGGGAAGGAAAGGATTTCTTTGGCTTCTTGCACTTGTATATCATAGTCTATCATTGAAGGAAGTCAGGGCAGGAACTCGAGGCGGACCCTGGAGGCAGGAATTGAAGAAGAGAGCATGGAGGAGCGCTGCTTACTGACCTGTTCCCCACGGTTTGCTCAGTTTGCTTTCTCATGCTCTCCAGGACCACCTGCTTAGGGACTGCATCACCCACAGAGGGTCAGGCCATTTCACATCAGTCATCAGTCAAAGTAATACCCCATGGACTTGCTTATAGACCAGTCTTAAGGGAGGCATTTTCCAAATTAAAATTCCCTCTACCCAGGTATGTTTAGGTTTGTGTCAACTTGACAAACAACCAAGCAAAACCAACCAGCACAGGGCGTTAGACTAGGATGTTGTAAAGTTCATAGTACCATACCTTAGTTAATCTTTAGTTTTGTGTTTGAGACTGGGTATCACTACATAGCCCACACTGGTCGCAAACTCTTGAGCCTTCTGTTCCCTAGAGGCTAAATACCTTAGTTACTCTTTATGCCTTCAGCCTTGAAGGGGTAATGAACTAGGTCAAGTTTCATAGGATTGTAGACAAGCATTCCTTCAGTCATTAACATGGCCTCGAATAGGAATCTGACCCAAATAAAGGAAACATTCACAGGATGAGAGCAGAGACACAAAACTTCCTCCTGCTCTGTTTGGAGAGCACTCTTCCACCAGTGCCCAAGGAGGAGTCTGTACTTTAGCAAAACCCATGTCTGAGTACCTGTGTGCACCATTACAGGCACAGTCGGGTGTGGTCCAGGTGTCTGAGCACCTACCTGTTCTGTCTGTGCCATTACAGGCACAGTCTGGTGTGGTCCAGGTGTGGAGTGGACTTCCTCTCACCTGCCTGTCCCCAGCTCCTCTAGGGGCTGCACTTGGCTCTGGCTTGTTGGAGAGGACTTGCTGGAGGAGCCTCCCGAGGGTATGGAACTCCAGCCAGCCATTTTCTTTCCCTCCTGAGGATATGGGTCTCCAGCCAGCCCTTTCTTTCTCTCCTGTTATTGTGCGAGCTATCTCCCTTTGATTGCTCAATCTCCAATGTGGAGGGGATGTTGGGGGCAGGGCCTGGGGAGTCCTTTGGTATTGAACTTCTGCCCACCTGGCTCCCACAGAACCATTCCCTGTGCATTCATCTTTGGGAGAGATGGAATTCCTGGCCCTTTTAATGGGTTTTATTCAACAAGCTGGCACCTTGATGCTTAGAGACTGATCTGGGAAATACTTCATCCTGTCTTGCTACTATTTTAATCAGTGCTGCATTCAGACCTCAGTTAATTGATGTCTTAATCCTGGGTTTAATGCCTAGAGGCAGTTTTGTGACCTGTGAATATTTAAGGAGAAAAAAAAGATTGCACAAATAAATCTTTGCCTCGTATAGTTCTTGTTATTTCAGGCCTGTGGCAGGAGAATCCAGTTTCTGGTTCCAGGGTGAGGCCTGCGATCCCTCGTCTCCCTTCACACACGTTGGTGCCTCTGTATATGTGGAGGGGGCACATGTATGTGTGTGTATAACTACTCTATTACTGAGCTTCATATCCAAGCCATTGGCTTTTTGCTATGCCCAGGCTGGCCACAAACTCATCCTTTTGCCTCCACCGACTGAGTGCTCAAGTTATAGGTATGTGCTGTCAGACCTGGTTTGCTGCTGCCTTTCTGTGTGAGCAGCCTCCTGGGTATAATGATACAGCCATTATCCCACAGCCAGGCAGCACCCACATCTCCCAGCACATATCACCTGTGCCTCATTCCCCATCTCTAAGCTCAAGCTGCCTTCCACCCCAGCTTCATAAAGGACTCAGGTTGTCTTAGCCTGAGCCCTGCTCCTTGGATGCTTCCCTAGGAGGCGGCCTTGACCTCTCATGGTGGTGTCAAACTGGTAGGTGGATCATATAGCCATCTCATGCCTCCTTAGATGACGAGAGTCCTTCCCTCAGGCTCTGACCTATAGAGGAGCACCCCCTTTCCTTTTCCTTTTTGCTCAGACATGGTAGACGTGGCCTCATCATCTGGGAAAAGCTATGCAGTCTACTGGATAGACTAAGTGTTATCTGTGGTACCAGAGCTTGTGTTTTGTAGAAACCAACCAGGTAGGGTAGGCACTATCCCTGGCGCCTGGGAGAATCCATAGGCCAAGAGCACCCAAGACTGTATAATTAGTTACATCAGAACCTGTAGATACCTGCTTAAACTTAGATTAAATCAGGAGGGGCCAAAGTCCAGCAAGGCCTCTAAGTTCTACCTTTCCAGGGTCAGTTGCCTTAGTTCTACTTTTGTTTGGTTGGCTTTGCTTTTCTATATTTGTTTTTTGAAACAAAGTATCTCTAAGAAGTTCAGGCTGCCTTCAAATTCCAGCTTCCTACCCCAGTTTCCCTAATGATGGGATTATAGGGATGGGCTACTCTAGCTCGTTTGGGTTTTTGTTTGTTTATTTGTTTGTTTTTGTTTGTGGATTTTTTTAAAAGTAGTCCTCGTAAATCAGCTAGAGTCTTAATGGCAGGGCTCTGAGCCTCCAGCCCCACTGGCTGCTCATAAGTGTATCTCTGCTTGGGGAGAGAATTGTGTGGGATTTGACCTTCTTTCTTCCACAATAGAGATGGCAGTCCACTGTGGGGGTGAGTGGGGGGTGGTGGAGGGGTGGGCCTAAGAGAACTGGTGTCAGGGGTCTAGCTTGGGCCTCTTCTAAGGATTAGTGTGTGGGGAATAAGGGTGCTAGGGGGGATCTTGCCTGGGTCTCTTACAGGGATGAGTGTGTGAGGAATAAGCTTACTGGGGGGAGGCATTCCTAGCCTGAGCCTCTTCTAGGAACAAATGTGTGAGAAATAAGAGCACTTCAGTGGGGGGCGGGGGAGTCTAGCTTGGGCTTCTTCCAGGGATATGTGTGGGGGCAGTAAGGGCACCAGGGTGCAGCAGTTCCCAGGAGGTTGTCCTGCTGGCCCAAGAGGACAGCAGTCCAGTCCTGGTGGGTGCCCTCTGGCTCTGGGTGGGACTGAAGAGGTACCTGGCTAGGACTAGGAAGGCAGTGGCCTCCTTTAGCCTACCTCCAACCCCAAGGCGAGAGACAGGGTCTCACTGTGTAGCGCAGGCTAGCCCCAAACTCGTGCTCCTCCTGCCAGAGTCTCTTAAGTCCTGGGGTTACAGCTGTATGTTAGCATGCCTGCCTCCTCTTTTTTCTGGAAGTGAGGTCAGTCATGCTTCAAAAGTCCCCAGCCTGTGTGCTGTCGTGCTATCTTATTCAGACAATGGCTGATGAGTGCGAATTCCTTGGCTCTGGGCCACAAATGTCCACCATTCTCCCTGCTCTTCAGGTCCACTCCAGCCTTTTGAAAGACACTTAAGGAGGTTTTCAGTGCATTCATTCTAGGAGGATCCCTCTTCTACCTGGGAGCACAGACGGACTTGACCTGGGTGAGGGGATCAGGGAGTCCTCTCCAGCCTTGAAAAAGTTTCTTCCTGGGATCTGGGGGTCACTGATCCAAGTGAAAGGGCAGAAACTGGTTCCTGACAGAGAAGAGGCTGTGTGCCGTTGCCTGTGAGAAACAGTCAGGGTCATGGTGTTTTCCTTCATCTAAGGACTAACTAGGGGCGACTGAAAGTTTGTGAGCAAGAGAAAGGCAGGGACTACCCTGCCCCACCATGGCCCCAGATTCTGTGTGCAGCAGACAGGGTTGGAGCTGACAGTCCGCAGATGCAGAGACCACCGGGAAGCTCTGCAGGTGAAGGGCTGTAGTGAAAGGGGAGCGCAGGCCTGCTTTTCGTCCGGCCCAGTTCCCACACGGCTAGCTTTACACCCGAAATAACAACCCACAAATTGTATTCATTTAAGCA
>LOJH01055645.1:0-11831 GCA_001685095.1 Ellobius talpinus | reverse complement strand
TTTATTAACCAATGAAAGTAACACATAAGACAGATGACCCTCCTACATCAGTAATGCAACACTTTCCACATGCTACATTGAAAAGCTTCCTTAATTCTTTTCAGAGGATGAAGTTATAAAGGTTTCCAAATGCGCTAATGGTGTTTTGAAATAATATACTTTAGGAACATAAAAAGTGAAAAGGTCCAGTGATGGCCTTAGGAGCATGGCTCCTGCCACAACTGTTTACATCTTTACCATGGAAAACTCACCTGTGGCATTGCCCTGGGGCATCTGGAAACAGGAACAAGGGGGCTGATGCTGACAGCTCCCTCCATGAGCACCCAAACTCAAACAAGCACACATGCTTGCTGTACATGAAGAAAGAAACCTTCATGACAGAGTTTGAGCAGGTGTAAAAAGGAGGAGAGACAGGAAATTTAGAACTTGAAATGGTAAAACAGCCCGGAACTCTGTTAAAATGATTAGGGATGACTTCCTCTTAGCCTGACACAAATCCTCTTTTCAGCTAACATTCAAATAATATCAGGGAGTATAACATTTTATCATGTAAACAATTAAAATGCTGTTATGATTTAGTTCATGGAACTCAGTTAACTATGGGTAGGTTCATGGCTAGCATTTCTTTATGTATATTTTATTAAAGCTCCATGAATACAACAATCAAATCAACAACTCTAGCACCAAGGGTCACTCACCTTCTCCATGTTTATTAATGTTTTCCTATCACCTGTACTTTCCTTGTCAGGAAATTATGGATTAAAGTTTACAAGACAAGAGTAAAGAAGATTTATCTGAGAGTATTAGTTTAAAAGAGCTTCAGGATAAATAAAGAAAAACTTGTGAGCAAATATTAATTGTGTCCACTTCAAAATTTAGCAAATGCCACCTAGATTCTTTACTGATTGTCCTATCAGTCAATGCATTGTCAATCAATTCAAACCACAGAGCAATTGAAGTATCTTTCCTAGCTTCTCTTTTTCCATAAATTCATGAATGAAAATTAAAACATGCAGAGTTCTACAAATTTTACCTGCAGGATTTCTTAGGAGCAGTGAGCCATGGCCTGTTATTTAGCTAGTCTACACTCTCCACTGACAAGTATACTCTCTTGATTCCAGTGCTACTATCTTAACATGAATAAGATTCCCACTTATTCCAATAATTACCACATGAATATTTAAAATTTTCTCCACACCCAGGAAACTCTTGCTCAGACATCAGTTTCAGATGGGCTCATCTGGATTTAGTATTACTAAAACTTCTTAAAATAAAAATGGATGTTAAAATGCACCTATCAAAGCCAATCTGGAAATTTAAGAATGCCAGGGATGCCCACTGAAAGCTGGGATAGATTATAATGCCATTTTTATCTCTTACACCTAAATGTCATCTTTCACACTGGTGTAAGAAAGACACTATAAATTAAACATGTCTGACTTCACCTACATGCAAAAACTACCCGGAAGAGGCTTTTGTTATTAAGAACACAGAAATAGTACTACAAGGAATTCCTTTTGAGACAATAAAACATTCCTTTTTTATATACAGTCTGTATGTTAACCTTTTAAATAGGGTATCTTCAGAGATTGAATATTAAAGAGCATCTATTTTCACTTCACATACAACCTTATGCTTTAGTAGATGCCTTCATTGCATTGCATGGAATCCAAATAACCTCCTGGAAAAAAAGTGTTGCACCCACTTTGGTCATGATCCATAATCAATATAAGAATGCCACATATCATCCTTGGCAGCACTAGACACATTTTAAATTAAAAATGTAATTTAATGTCTGTCTTTACCAACATAATGCAAAACTGGCAAAGGTGTGAACCCCTTTTCCTTACACAAGTTGTCTATAGTTCCTAATACTGTCTTGATTAGTGAATGTGCAAGGTAAGGATTTGTTGAAGAGAATATGTGGGTCAAGAGTATGGAGGGAGATGACACTCCATCAGCTAACTAGATCTGTGGCCTCGCTGTTCTGTCATCTCTGTACATCACCATCATACAGGATGTTTGTGTGCTTGTATTTACAAGCATAAAGGAGAGCAGGGCAGTTTCTGCCCCCATACAATCTTATAGCCTATAACTGGTATATATGTGTAACTTAAAAAAATAACCCTTCCTTTCTTTTTTTAAATTTATTTAGTTCCATTTTATGTGCACTGGTGTTTTGCCTGCAGGTAAGTCTGTGAGAGTGTCCGATCTTCAAGTTACAGACAGTCGTTAGCTGTCACGTGGGTGCTGGAATTTGAAACTGGGCCTTTGGGAAAATAGTCAGTGCCCTTAACTGCTGAGCCATCCTTCCAGCCCCACATATGTATAACTTTTAGACTGACAGCCACAATTTCAAACCTGACTTCTATTAACACAGTTGACTCCTATGACCCTGATTGATATGTCCCAGCGCTAATTTGCATAACAGCACACAGGCCAAGGGCCTCAGGTTGAGTGGTATATTAGAGTAGAAGTCCCCACTGAGATGCCAATTCTTTTAGCATCAATATGGTACAGGCCCTTGTGAGAATTGCAAGAATATAACAAACCATGTAAAGAGTTCTACATAGGCCTATCGGGTCCATATAAACTTCAGAGAGCACAGAAGGATTGTGCCTGGGTGATGGATGATGAGCAAGAGCTGGTCACCAAGAGAACTGTGGAAGAAGAAGGTCAATGCAGGCAAAGAGAACAGAGAAAAGTCTCAAATGGTCACTTACACTGAAGGAACACTTACCAGGAAAGTAAGGTTGGCAACGGGAGGAAGTGACCTTTAGGTCAGAATGTGAAGTCCCCTGAGTGCTATGCTAGAAGGTTTTAACTTTATTTTGTAGATTATTATCTAAGAGGGAAGGATTTTATTAGGATATTAGTACTAGTAGAATAATGTTTTTAGTTCAATTTTCTGCAAAATGGAATGCTCTCTCTTGATCTTCTGTTTCTCTGTGAAATCATGGTCACCCCTTCACCTTTCAGTTCCTATGGAAATGGCCACCTCTTGTCAGGAAGATTAGAATCTTCTTTTGGTTTTAAAACTGTACTTCCTGTTTTCATAGTTCTTCTAGAACTTAACTCTCTTACCCCTACAGCTTGTGATTAACTGTGCTGAGAAGTATGAGGTCATATACCAAAAAAGGTTGTGTCAACCATAAATGTGAGAAAGAAATAGGGCACTTTGGACATGATACTCTGAGACTCTAAGCGGGTTATGACCTGTAAAAGGTGCCATGACAGCTTCCAAGAGAAGGAAGCAATCAATAGTCCTACTCAAATACAATGCCTAGAGACTAAGACAATGGAGAAAATGGCCAAATTCCCGCAAGGGTGCACTAGTGGTACAGATACCTTGGCAACAACAAAAGACACTAGGACTGAAGACCTACTCAACTTTATAAATCTTGCCTGACCCTGGAAGTCTAGCCAACTACCTGGGACTGGTGAAGTCATGAGTTTTGGAGGAGTACCTACCATTTCCCCATTACTAAACTAGCATAATTGCTAACAACATTCTAGATTTTTAACTTTATACTAACATATGAGTGTCCTCACCCCTTCATCATGGAAACATCTACTTGCAACATTCAGAGACCATTAAACACACACACACACACACACAAACAATCAAAATGCAGAGAATAAGAGACTGCATTGTGTCCAACATCAACTGATGCATCTAGAGTACACCTCCTAAGGCTTAGGGATCATAATGGAAAATGGACAGAGAGATTTTAAGAGCCAGAGAACAGAGATTTTTGTGAGATTTTGTTTCCTAGAATTGTCAGAGAAGCTACAACCATAAAGTATAACCAACAGGCCACCTAAACAAGATCTGGAGAAAGAATGACACCAATAGACTAGCAAACACGGAAGGGGAAATCTCATGGGGCCTAAATTGTAGACAATAAAACTACAAAAATAGCATAAAACCAGGGAAGAGCCCCAGAATTGGTTGTCTAATACCAAGTAGTAATCCTTGAAATCATATACACATAAGTAACTTCATAATGACTGAGCAGGTTATATTTATATATTTCAGAATATATATAAATAAATCTATTGTTATTGTTTTTCTGTACATGTAATAACATTAAAAGTGGTGGCCATGAATTTGAAAGAAGAACATGGGGAGAGGTTCATGGGAACAGTTGGAGGAAGGACCGAGAAGACGAAATGATGTAATTATATTTTAATTTCAAAGCATAAATTGGTTTTGCTGTGGGATAATGCTCTTGTACCCTGTAAAGATTTGTCATTCATATTGGTTTAATAAAATGCTGTTTGACCAGTAGCCAGGCAGGAATAATAGGCAGGGCAACAAGACTAGGAGAATTCTGGAAAGAAGAAAGGCTCAGTCTATAGTCACCAGCCAGATGTAGAGGAAGCAAGAGGAGAATGCCTTACTGAGAAAAGGTTCCAAGCCACATAACTAACATAGATAAGAATTATTTAAGTAAGAACTAGTTAATAATAATTCTGAGCTAACAGGCCAACCAGTTTATAATTAATATCAGCCTCTGTGTGTTTTGTTGGGATTGAATGCCTGTGGGACTGGGCAGCCAGAAACTTCTGTCTACATGTTTTTAAAGTCCTCCTAAAATCAAGAAATGCATCAAGGAAACACATGTTAAGAGGGAAACAAAGAAACATAAGAAAGGATGTGAGAGAGCAGAATACCTGAGTTAACATAAGTAGATTCTGGAGGCTACAAGATGTTGCAGAGATTCATGTTTCCTGCCCTCAAGGCTGGTGACCTGAACTTGATTACTGAGACCCACATGGGAGGAGAGAACTTACTCCCACAACTTATCCTCTGATATCTAGAAGTGCACCATAGAATGCATGTACCCATTCAAGAACAAAATAAGTAAAAATGTAATAAATGTTTTAAGTGGATTCTGGGTTAAAATTATCCTGTGAATTATCAGAAACGGTGATCCTGATGCACTTAGCTAGATGTGCTGTGACTACACAGTTTACAAGTTTCAATAGGCTTTACTAAAACTCTAGTAATAATAAAAAAGAACAATTTTAGATAGCTGTCATTTTAGCAGATTCTTATCTGCACTTTGTCTAAATGAATAAGATCACCTTCCACTTGGTTATAAGAGTAACTTGGAGGACTTTAATGCTCCAGAAAATCCAAACTGCCACAGTGAGCATGTAGGAGACAGGCGAGGAGGGAAATGATTCTAAGAAAAAGGAAAAATAATCACTTCCTGTGGTTAACATTTTAGAACCTGCTCCAGAACAGTCTGTACCAATATTGTGGATTTGTTGGTATCTTATTCATGAGCATCAGAAATAGACATGTGCTGGTGCCATGTTCAGTAGGATGCATGTGTGAGGCAGATGGAACGTGCATTTCTAGCAGCCGCAATTAAAGACTTATTGAATACAGTGCCAAACACCACAAATATTAAACCATCTTACAGTAAAATTTACCACTGCTTTGACAGCCACTTCAACAAAAATAACAGGTTATCCCCCCAAAATGAGAAGATTCAATGTGTGGAACTAATAGAAGCACTGCGATTGAAAACACTGACTTGGCAGAGACTAATTTTATTAATGTGGTAAAACGTGCACAAATTTAAAACTATTATGTTTTAATAAAAGACATGGGGCTCTTGCATGTGAAAAAATAAGCAGTAGCTTTTAATTGGGTCTCTCAAGTAGAAATTAATAAAATACAGACTGTAGGAAAGCTAGCTGCCTTCTATGTAGTAGACGAGAACACAAAGGAAGCCATTGCTTGGGACCTGCATCCCTCGTGCCTCTCATCACCTCCACTTTTAACCAACCAAAATTGCTAACCTTGGAGAAATATTGTTTCATTCATTCATGTTTTAAACCAGGGGATGATTTTGCCTGGGTTGGCTTTGAACTTCTTATCTCCTCCTCCAATGACTCCACCCACTGTCATCTAATTTGAGAAACTTTTGACAAAAGTAAGTTTTGATGTGACTTCTAAGATTACCTAAGTAGAAATGGAGGAATTTTCTCTAAACAAAGAGAAAACTGACAACTGTAAGTTTCAACTCCCATTAAAATTTTACAATGACCAAGAAATGGCTGCTAAATGTGCCTGTAATATTTCTTTTATGATTTCATAAAGTCTTATTTTAAATATAGAGGTGAAATTTGTTCTTGCTGTAGGTCCTATTTTGTTGGAAAGTAAATTATGTAAGTGTACACTTAGGAAGGAAAGAACTTCAGCCAAATTAAATACTCTTCCTTCCCCATCTTACCACCTTCATTATAAAATGTAATGCTGAATTTTATCATCTTGGAAGAACATTAGATTTGTATATCTACATATTCTTCACCACAATGAAATAACATATATCACATAAATTCAAACTTTTCATCTTATAAATACAGAGTAGAATGGATACATATCTCCTCATAATGAGAAAATTATTGGACTTGAAACTAGATACACTAGAATTTATATTTTTCCATTGTCAAAGACAATTTATTTACCTTTTGGACAACATATATCAATCAATTACACAAATGTTATTATGTTCTAATCACTAAAACAGCACTTGCATGGCAACTTAGTGAAGGAAAGCAAAGGTGAAGATAATTTGAGGATTTGAGGTCCAATTTAAAGATAGAACCAGCAGATTTTCTTGGTGTGTAAGATGTGTGGGATGTAACTAAGCAGGGAAGGGATCTAGGGTGTCTCTTTGGACAGAATTCAGCTGATCATGAATGCTGATAACATTGATTGAGATAGGAAGAACAGAAAGAATCAAGCAATCTGTTACTTCCAAGAATCTGATCTATCCAGTTACAGATGTATAAGACATGGGTACCAGAGTCTGATAGCTCTGCAATCATTAGAATGTACAACATACAGAGCATTACTGTAAAAACATCCACTGGAAAGGCTGAGGATAGAGTCATAGACTGAAATCTCCAACCCTTGAGTGGTTTTCTAATGTGGGATTCCTCTCTGTATGCTATGATTACCATTAATGAATAAACAAAGTTGTCTTGAGCCTATAGCAGGGCAGAACAGAGCTAGGCAGGGAAAACTAAACTGAATACTGGGAGAAAGAAGGTGGAGTCAAGGGACGCCATATAGCTGCCACCAGGAACAAACATGCCGGAACCTTGCTGGTAAGCCACAACCATGTGGTGATACACAGATTAATAGAAATGGGTTAAATTAATATATAAGAGTTAGCTAATAAGAAGCTATTGCTAATGGGCCAAGCAGTGATTAATTAATACAGTTTCTATGTGGTTATTTGGGGGCTGAGCAGCTGGGAACAAACAAGACCACTTTCAAAACCGTCTTACCCTGTCTTGGCAGGATTTGACAGTCCTACTTATCCATTTCCAGATACTATGTGTCTTGTCAGTAGTTGGGGCATGGGCATTTCTTTGTCCAAAGGCCAGTTATTTACATACTGTGGCCCAAGTTTCCATAGCAGGTCACATTCATAGTCCTTGCTACACAGAGATTTTGATCTTTAACTTCTAACCTTCTGCTATCTTTATAATCTTGGCCTTAATCTAATAACCAGGATGCACAGCTGTGGGAGGACTCAACTAGAATCCTTCTCTGTCTTTTTGACACTCAGAGAGTGTCTGAGGATAGAACAGGAGAGAACTCATAGCTAAATTTCTCCCTACTTCCTTCTGTTAACCATCAAACAACAGTATCTGCAAAATAATAATAATGATAATAATAATGATGATAATAATAATAGGCAAATGTTCATCATTCTGGTCAAAAAGACAAACTGATGGTAACATTCATATTTGAGTAAAATATCAAAAAATTCATAATTTTTAAAGATCAAAAATAATCCCTGCACAGCAAAAAACATTGACATGCTTTAGGTATAAGACTTAGTCTGTATTTTCTCATTCTCCAGAAACTTGAGAAAAACAATCTTAAAAGCTCAAGGGAGTTCTCATTAGAAATTAAGTATGTTAAATTCTCCAATAAGGATGCCTACTATAGGGAAGTAAGTTATTTTGTTGCAAATTCTGAACAATTAAAGATGGGGTTGAGTAAGCTTCAATCATCTTTATTGAATCATTAAGCTATTCTTAAATATAGCATATAGGCCTTGATTACAGCAAATTAAATTGGTTTCCAGGAGTAGGGGAGGTTGTGAACCTAGGCACAGCACCCAGAGAAACTGTCCAGGTCTCAGCATAAAGCATCTTCCCGCTTTGGGCCCTGCCTCTGTACGTACCTAATATCTTATAACACACCACCTAGATTAGCACAAAGACTCCAACTCAACTAATGAGGGCCCCAGCTAACACGGGACAATGGACTAAATGCAGTTTTCTTAAGTGGGCCAATGGATCAATTTTGCCTCATAAAAGGCTATGGAACATGTTTAGGGGAAAAAAAGCAACTAGAGATGGCCAGGCTGAATATAGGTCTAGATACATAACTCTTGGCAGCCAAGACCTCTCCAGAATTCAAGAGGTCTGTGATTGAGAAGAGTCATGGGGACAGAGGCCTGACTCACTTAAATGCAGAGATGAATCAGAACCCTGGCCAAGTAAGAGAAGACAAATCTTGTTCCATTACACTGTGTTTGTGCAAACCAGTCATCCCGTCAGGGCCTTTTCCCTAAGAGAATGTTAGGACTAGAACTTTCATTTCTGGCAATCAAAGGCAACCTAGCCTGTAGGTCTTAAAGCCCTTAAACACCATCAGAGCTGAGCTATGCTGTGTTCCCTTAGGAACACAGGTCGGGCCTGAAGTACTTCCCAACATAATCTGGAAACAAAGGCTGAAGAAGAAACTGCTTCTCATCTTTTACAACTCAGAAGTCCTATCTAACAACACAGAGAGAAATAGGCCACAGACAGTTAACTCTATGGGTGTGGAAGCCAAAAGAAAAGAAAATATGGAAGCCACTGGTACTGGAAGATGTCCGCTCTGGAAATAAGAATTGGGAGGTACGTAGTGCCCTTCTTGATGGAGAATGTCACAAACTGTCTCCATCCCCACTGCTGGCTTGTGATTACCAAGTACTAAAATATTATTTTAGACCAAGCAAAGAGATCTTAAAGTCACTAATCTGCTTACCTTGTAGCTTAGCTCATCAGTTTGTGTTAGCAACTAGTCAGGTAGCTGTGTACCTAGCAAAACAGCTAAAGGGGAAGGTTTGTTTGGGCTCAGAATTTCAGAGAACTTAGTCCATCCTGATGGGGAAGCCCTGGCAGAGGTGCTTACAGCAGGAGCAGGAAGCAGAGGGTTTTCACATTATGAGCGACCAGAAAGCAAAGGGAACAGCAGGATAATACCCCCCACAAGAACTCACCCCCAGTAGCCTACCCTTTAAAGGCTCCACGGCCTCCAAAAACATCACTACTGGGTGGGAAACAAGCATACAAAACATAAGCCTGTGGTGCACATTCTAATGTTCTAAAGCATAAGTTCCAAATAACATACTTAATCCCAAAATTAAATTTAGAGTGCTATCACCCAAGGCACTACAGCAGAGTAGAAACGCACTACGAAGAATGAAACTGAGTACTTCCAGCCATGCAATCTCGGATCTAATGCAGGAAGTTTGTGGATTTAGAGGCAGCCTAGGCTACACAGTGATAGCTGGTAGGGCCTGGGACTATATCATTTAGAAATTCTTTATTTTGATGCACTAAAAAATGTATTAGGATAAAGATTAAAACTTTTGGTCATTTTACTATGGCTTCATATATTTCAGTTCACTTTTTACTTTTTTTCTCCATTTTAAAATAAATTCTTTGAGTAATATTGATTTTACCCTATGATATTTCTAGAGATATGACAAAAATAATACATCATCTAGTACTGTAACAATGTATTGCTACCATACACAATCAGCTTCAAAATCATCTTTACTAAAGTTTGAGCCATAATGCCCATTCGTTTCATTTCATTTTTTATATTGTGTTATTCGGTAGCGATCCCCTTACAACCCACCCTACTTAGTGAGTGATACTGCTGACTTAGAGAAACTGTGTCTGTTCTCTGAGAATTTCCTACATTATAAATTGCCTGATTGCTTCCCCGCTGGTCGTCCTTTTTCCCTTTCTCTCCTTTCTCACAGGTCTTGAAAGCTATAGCTAGAAATCCGGGCTCTCTCAAAGCCAAGTTTAGCTTCCCAGTGAGAATAATACATAGGTGGAAATGTATGGAGCAGTGGATCCAGAAACACATCAGGCCCAGCTGTAGCCGCTTAAGGACTCTGAGTTTAAGCCAGGACAGCCTGCTCTTTCCATTGTGAAAATCATTATCAGTCTTCCTTCTGCTCACTTAGGCATTCACTGGTGTTTATAACTCAATGTGTCATTTCATTGGGATTTTAAAACATACTTTGTTAATGATTGCAATATTTCTACATATTTCAGCTGAGATTGTTTTTGTAAAGAGGATCCTCTCATCAATTTGAGTTATTTTTATCCTGAAATGTAGTTTGTATAATACTTTCTGGATAAATGTGTCTCTTCTTCTAGCACAGATACATAAGGTATACATACTAAAACAGGAACAGTGGTGTTTACAATTGCTACTTTAATTGAAACTGAAATTTGTAATTGTTTATCTATAATACAATTCCATTCACATTTAAAAAAACAAAATTGTTTCATAAATTTTCCATAGAGAATGTGGCAAATATTGCAAGGAAAAGTTTAAATGGAGACTATGTAAACAATTTTTGTTACTAGTATTTACTTCAGGTATACCCTTTCTGGTAAATGAGCTGTTTTACATTTACAGAACGTATTTATTAATACAACAGTGCAGCTTATGGAGTAAATTCAGGGGATATACTTTAGGTATTTTTAGCAAAAGTTAATTTTTAATATAAGACCTCTTCAATAATTCATTGCATTGGGCCATTGTGGTTACACAGTAGCTGAAATTAACAGTGTATAACAGAGAAAGTGTATTATTTTGGCTTCAGCATTCAATGGATGTTGAAAGATTGAGAAGATTGCCTTGCTCAGCTAACATGAAGACAATGACACCTTATAGACATGTGAGGCTCCATTAAGTAGACAACCAAGCAATGCAAACACTGTCTATTGCCACCCTATTGAGAGCTACTTCTCCTAACTGTGCCTAGGGGAAGGTCAAGCATTTTCTACTGTCCTGTTCTTTGTGATTATACACTGAAGCACTTATAAAATGCTTATGTCACTATGGCCTGATGGCCAATGTGTTTTATTAAGTGAAATTTCCAAAACTTACATTTCTTGGAGGACATAAGAGATTTTTCTTTGGTATCATCTTTGATGCCATTTTAACTATTCCAAGAACACTTAATGGGTGTCATCAGAGAAACCATAGGAATATCACTCTGGATTTCCTTTAAACCTCTGATACTTCATCAAGGTCAGAAAAAGGAGAAAGTCAGTCAGTTATGACATTACTGCAATGAACAGGGTGAGCACTTTTTATGGGTCTTGCTCACACCCTTATAAAGAGTTTAAGTACAATAAAATCCTCCCTTAAATTCCAGATCCCAGACATCTGTGCAGTTTCAGGACACTATAGAAGAATTAAGTCTCCTGCTTCTTTCTTGTGTAGGAGGAGGCCACTTGTTGGTTCCTGACTGTCCAGACTCCCAAAATAATCACACAGAAACTATATTAATTAAATCACTGCGTGGCCCTTTAGCTCTAGCTTCTTATTGGCTAACTCTTACATATTAATTTAACCCATTTCTATTAATCTGTGCATCACCACAAGGTTGTGACCTACCAGCAAAGTTTCAGCACATCTGTCTCTGACAGTGACTCCCTGGCTTCTCCCTGACTCTGCCTCCTTTCTCCCAGCATTCAGTTTAGTTTTCCCT
>LOJH01055644.1:0-11831 GCA_001685095.1 Ellobius talpinus | reverse complement strand
TTCTTTATATATTTTGGAGATCAGACCTTTGTCTGATGAGGGGTTGGTGAAGATGCGGGGTTGGTGCTTCTTAAAAGCAAGCAAACGTGCATTATCTCGGCGAGTAGTAAACATTAAACGGAATGAGCAACTCAAAACAATGTTTATTGTAGCTAACAGTCCTAAGCTGAGTTTGGAAGAAGGAGAGAAAGTACAGGCTCAAGGTCAAAGCTAAGCCTATGACAGTGCTACAGCCCTCACCAAAAGTGGAACTTTGCAAAAGAGGTAACGAAAGTGTGGAAAGAATGAAATCCAGCCAGAGTTGAGCAACAACCGTTCATTTTCTCTTTCCTCTTTTAAACTTGTTTTTCCTACTGACTTCCAGAGAAATGCACTTTTGTAAGTTTTGATAAAGACCCTGGTGGAATGAAAATGGTCCTGGGGGACAAGGAGGGGCTGCATCCTCTTGAAATCCCAGCCCTCAAGCTTTTCAGAATGTGACAGAACTCACAAACAGCCTGTTTGAAAAGTTAAGTTAGAAAGAGGACGTTAGGTAGGGCTCTAAATGCAATCCGACTTTTGTCCTTGTCAGTAAAGTAGACTAAAGCATGCAGAGAAAGAGCGGCCGGAGGCATGTGCACACACCCCAGATGACTAAGCCAAAGTGAGAACTGCAACTACGTCATCGCGAAGAGAAGCCTCCATGGAAACCACCCTCTATGGCGCCTTATCCTGGGTTCCCAGCCCTGTGGGAAAAAAAATGAAGTTTTCTGGTTTAAGCCTTCTGGTCTGTGTTACTTTGTTGGGGCAGCCTAAGCAATTGGAATTACAGAGCTTTAGGGGGCCTTAGAAAGAATGCCAGGTCAGGGACCAAAGGTGAATTGAACTTCCTTGTAAGTCGTTAAGAAAAAAAATAAGTCTGACTAGATACGTGACTAGAAGCTTCTTGAAGGAAGACGGAAGAGATTTAGTGTGTGGAACCAAGCATGCACTTGTAGACCCCTGTGAAGGAAGCATGCCCATCTCTGCTCATTCTAGCACAAAGCTAAGCCAACCACTTATGCAGTATTTGGATTAAGGCCACACTACAGCCCCTGGCATCAATATATCCAAAGAGCATGGAATGTTAGGGTGGAAGCTCCATCCCAAGCTCATTCCTTTGGGAGTTGCCTCAGTCCAGACTCCACCTCCGAGAAAGTGCTCCAAAGGATGACCCCTCCCCAGAGATGCTCAAGACTCCTCCCACAGGGTACTTAAATTGCACTCCAGAGAACAAACACTTGGTTTTCCAGCCTTCCTTTCCTGGCTCCTCTCTGGGGGGCTGGAAAGCCATCTGGGAGCATTGGTATCCATTAAACCTGGGCTTTTCCTAATTCGGTTTGATTTGGTCTGATTTGGATTATTGCATCAGTGGAGAGGTTTATCGGGGTGCAAAAACTTTTCACGCAGAAAAGGCCAAAGCCAGAAAGTGAACATGCCAACGGGCACAAATGTAAAAATCAGCACACAAAAGAAATTTATCATGATACTTTCTGTTTGCATTTTCTGACATGAAACCTGCCCATGATGCTAAGGTCTGAGGCTTGATGTTCACAGGAAACATCTGCCAAATGAATGGCGTGCTTTCTTATCTAGCCTGACCCTAAGCAGCTTAGATTGTGCTAATATTCTCAAGTTCAAAGCTGAAACCAGATCAAATTTTTCATTGTAATAAATGACCTCAATCGTCACATAATCCTAGCAGATTTTAAATACTGTATCAATTCTTTTTGGATAGTTCCTCTCCCTCACTACTGGAAACTTAGGCATCTGTAAAATAAAGCTAAGCTTGAAAAAAAAAAAACCTGAGAAATGCGACGGAGGAAAGCCTAAAGTAGAAGCCATCTGGCTAATCCACAAAGCAACCCTCTGCGACTGGATACTGTCAGCTGCCGAAGAAGCTATGTGTAAACTTTGTGGGCCATTCTTCCCTCTGAGAAGAAGACATATCCTTCAAAGGTTTGTAAATGATGACAAGTTTCAAAGATCTGGACTGGTTTCAGCATAGAGAAGCAATGACGAAATCAGAGAAATGAGGGTAAATTTCTTTAAGAGTCACGTGGTGTTTGACTTAGCCAAGGCCCTTCTGTCTATTAAGAGGAACGTGCACTACCGCTGGCTCTTTAGACAACCCTTCAATGCGGAGTAAGCACAGAGCAGAAGCGGGAACCCCCCCTCCTGACCTTAGATGCTGGCATCAGGAAGTCACACTGTGACAGTGATTGAGAAATGACTCAGGACTCAGCCTGCTTAGGCAATACCTACCAGACTCTTTCGGAAGTCTAAAACCTGATTTTACTGCATACTCAGCACATGCCAAAGCTGCTGATAGCACTTTATGTGTATTCCTTCTTTACCACTGAATGAGCAAATATGCTCAGAAAATTAAATCATTTGACCAAAATGTGCTACTTGGGACACCACAGCCAGAGGATCTGCAGCCTGGTTTCTGCTCTAAAGCTGTCTCCAGTCCTTGCCACTGTAGCTTTGTCTTCCTTAATAGGCTGATTTTTCTGAAGCTCCTTTTCATCATTTCTATACATTCTAACTTAAGTATATATTAAATTACACGTTCTGATTTATATATGACTACTATCTCTCAAACAGAAGCAACACACATAGATTCAAGTATCTTTGCTTTATTTTAGTTGCCTTCTTATTCTGGTTAGATCTTAATCATTTGCTTAGGGGACAAATAGATAATGAAAAGCCATGGTAGCTGACCGCTGCAATGTGTCTTCACCAGTGACAGGCAACTTTGCGGGATCTAAATGGTACTGGACACAGTTCTCAGCTAGTAGGAGGCTAGAGCAAACCAGGACACGCATTCAACAGTACACAGTGATATTCTGCAAGGGGTTGGGACACCAAGGAAGGAGTAATGGTGTGGATATAAAGAGGTGGAGTCAAAAAAGGATCGGGGTGGAGCCATCTGCCACAGTGCTTGGCCTTGGATCAATCCAGCTGGGGAAATGCTCAAACTTGACCTCGGATTTCTCTCTACAAAAGGCAACAGAGCTGGCTGTGCTTGCACCTTGTGTGACAGCTCTGGAAACCTGGCTGACCACAGGGAACTAGTTCCTAGTAGCTGCATCTGGACAGAGAGTCTTTGAGTTTCTGGATGGGAGGTGCCTTTTGACCCTGTGGGGAACCACAAGTTCCAAAAGATGACGGTGGGGTAGGGGCAGCTTCCTTTCCCAAAGAAAACCTTTGTTCCTGTGCTAAATTCAGAGAGTCTTGTCTGCCTGCCAGACTGTAACTAGGAAGATGGTAGTTGAATGAAATTTGAGAACTAAAGAACAAAAGAAACATTTGCTGGCAAGGCACGTGGGTGAAGTATTGGGGATGTAAATTCTGGAAGGAACCAAGCTTTGTCAAGAGGCGTCTTTCCATGGTTCTGTGTCACAGAGCCCTCTTACTCCAACCACGGCTCTCTGCTGTGGAGTGGAAAGCCACAGGAGGTGGGCTCAGAGGGGTAACTGGCTCTTCCTCTCAAGACTGCAACGTCCTATAGAATAGAAACACTCGTCAGGAGCTGCTTCACAAATACAAAGTTTATTAAGTTTTAAGAGGTGTGTGTGTGTGTGTGTGTGTGTGTGTGTGTGTGTGTGCATTTTGGAATTGTGTGCATGTAGGCCGTCGCAAGACCACAGCGGTTAAGGTGTTTAGTGGGGTAGAAACGAATCAGAGACCACAGTCAGAGAAAGGTAAGTGCATGTATCTAAAATGTTTAAGCTACAATTGTGATGCTGGCAGAAGGACACAGATAGTTCAGAAGAATCATGAGAGAGAGACGGCAGAAGAGAAATGAGAGGTAGAGACAGCTGGGCAGCCATGAAGAAGGGACACTGACCTTGCCCCTCATCTCTGGCTGGTGCCTTCAACATGCTCCACTCCAGACATTCTGGTCTCCCAGTTCTGAGTCAGTTGTGTGAGTCATGCCTCATCTCTGGGCCTTTGCCCCTGTTCCCACCACCTAGATCATTCTTCCTTATGTCCTCCATGTTCCTCTCTTTGCTTCCTGCAAGTCTCTGTTGAGATGATAGCTCTCCAAAGACCTAGCACTCTCTGCCATAACAGCTAACCTTCAAATCTCTGTCCCTCCCTACATGACTGAATCCTCCATGAGGGCACGAATGATTGCCTGGTGTGCTTGGTGTCGTTTTCCTAGCACTTGGCACGTCGCCTGACATATGGCAGGCTCTTGGTAGATGCTTCAGAAATGAATATGCCTGTCAGCAAATATCTGCCTTTTAGTTGTAAACTCCTTTTCACAGTCATTTCTTCACAGGAGGGTGGGTGCTCAGGTCTGAGGGACGGTCCTCAGCTCACAGGCAGCACGTCTTAGCTCTTGGAGCAGGCAGATCTGGGTTCAATCATATTCAGTCTCAGACAAAGCAATCCATCTCCTAGTACCGGTTCCTTCTGTAAAAT
This sequence comes from Ellobius talpinus, assembly GCA_001685095.1. NCBI lineage: Eukaryota > Metazoa > Chordata > Mammalia > Rodentia > Cricetidae > Ellobius > Ellobius talpinus. Next base: position 7,379 of record LOJH01055644.1, on the reverse strand, counting down.
AAAGGTGACTATCCTTGTTTCATGGGTTATTGAATCCTTTTGAAATAAACAGTTGCTTACTCTCTTACAGGTGTGCACATGAACACAGGCCTGAACTCCAGGGGGGTTCAGAGAACACCTGTTCTTTCCTTCTACAATGAGGCTTCCTGAGACTGAACTCAGGTCCTCAGGCTTGGTGGCAAGCCTCTTTACCCACTGAGCCAGCACACTGGCCCCTTGAAACATTGGTTATTGAGAACACAGAGGTAGCTAAAGCATGATTGTATTGACAACGGTATGCACAGGAATCAAAATCAGAGGCTGCTGTTAATACCAGGACTGGATCTAGATCCAGTTAAAGCATCCAGTTATTATCTGTTTATTGTTGCTGGCTCTTGTAATGCAGTCTTATTCACTGGTGTTTGAAGGCTGATGCCATGAGATGATTTTATTCTCCAAAGTGGAATTGTGCTGTGACCAGGGTGTCTCTTTTCAGAACCGAGTCAAGGGTCACTGAGGCAGTAAGGAATCTAGACAAAGAATTCCTTGGCAGGGACTTCCCCGTCAATGTCTTCAGAAAAACCTTAAAACAGAGGCAGGTCAGAGTTCCTCCTCCTGAATCAAGGATGGGCGAGGCAACCCAGCATGGAGGAATAGGTTCCCAAAAGCCAACTTACAAGCCAGGGACAGTTTCTGATCCCGCTACTAAGGTGTCCCACAAACAGACCAAGCTACACAACTGTTGTCCACATGCAGAGGGCCTAGGTTGGTCCCATGCAGACTCCCCCACTGTAGGCCCGGAGTCTGTGAGCTCCTAGGAGCTTAGGTCAGCTGTCTCTGTGGGTTCTGCTGTCATGACTTCAACCTCCCCTTCCCCAGCTCAGCTTGGCTCATACAATCCCTCTTTCTTCTCTTCAGCAGAACTCCCAGAGTTTTGCCCATGCTTGGCTGGGGATCTTTGGGACAAAGGAGGAATGAATTGTGTGTGTGGGGGGGTGTTAGATGGAAGATGAAGGAGATAACAGGAAGAGAAGAAGGAGGGGAAACTGTGCTCAGTGTGTAAAATAAATTTAAAAAATGGAAAAAAAAGAAGTTCTCAGTGGAACAGGAAAACAATTAGACAGAAATTTAGATATAATAACATATCGACAGAATCATCACCATCAGCGATAACAAAGAAGAAAACCTTAAAATATCATGCTAACTCATATATTCCTTTCCAATCACCCTCTGATTTATGGGGGGGGGCAGAGAAACCCTTTCCTCTACACTCCCAGTTTCTGTAACTCATCTCTGAGTCAAACTGTCAAAGACAGATTGATAACAACAGTTATTTGCCTGCAAATTGAACATACATGCAGAAGTTTGGTGAAGACTAACTCAGGGGGTATTGCTAGAATTAGGGCCTTATACACTTACTTTATTAAGGATTTCTATTGCTATGACAAAACACCATGACCAAAACACAAGTTGGGGAGGAAAGGGTTTATTCGGCTTCCACTTCAGCATTGCTGTTCATCACTGAAGTCAGGACAGGAAATCACACAGGGCAGCATCCCAGGGGCGGGCGCTGAGGCATAGGCCATGGAGGGGAGCTGTTACTGGTTTGCTTCACATGGCCTGCTCAGCCTGCTTTCTTATAGAACCCGGGGCAACTAGCCCAGTAATGGCCCCACCCAAAATAGGCTGGGTCCTCCCCCTGTCAATCACTAATTAAGAAAATGCCCTAAATGCTTTTGTACAGGTCCAACTTATAGAGAGGGGCATTTTCTCAATGGAGGCTCCCTCCTCTCTGATGACATATGCTACCCGGGCAGAGGGTAGGAAAGGGAACTGAGCAGACAGAGCGAAGGCAGGCCTGGTTTTCAGGGTGGGAATTTTAGGGAGCTGGCTGAGAAATACGCAGTCGAGACAGATTGTTTAGTGAGGTCTATCAGATGCCACCCTCCTTCTGGCCCCTGTGATAAGGATGGTGCCGTGACAGAAGAGAGGATTTGGAACGCACCCAGAAGGGCAAATTCGTGTAACTTTTTCAAAGGGAGTTTAATCCCTTGTAGGGAGCAGAAAGAACAGGAAGTTCTTACGGTATTCTTAATTACTAGCAGAAAAAAAATGACTATTTGTGCCAGCATGGCATATTTGGCGGTGACATTTTCTGCTCCCCTTCAGACTCTTACGCCATGCCAGCAGGGATCGCTTCTCTTGCTACCTCACAAATGAAGGGGCTGTCTTGCTATAAGCCCACAGAGGCAGCTTCCTCCCACTGCCGGGTGGAAGTCATTTGGGAGGGCTGCCAAGCCTTTGAGCCGGGGAGAAGCTGTTTCTGTCTCCAAGTCTTGCTTGGCTACTTTAAACAAATACCTGGCTTATGTATCAATAATGCTTTTAGGCAAATCGGGGACAAAGTCAGGAGGAATTCACAAAGCAAGTCTGGTGAGAAAACTCGGCTTTTGGCAGCACAATCACTACCTAACAGGTTCTAAATGATTCGGGCCACCTGGGGTATTGTGCGCCACGGTTCCGATGTTGCCCTTGGACAGAACAAGCCCTGGCAGCTAGCGTTCTGATTTGAAATGCATGCCAATAAATCTCGTGATCTCGAGAAAACATTTCCCAATATTCAGAAACTTTCCTATTGTTCCTCGCAGCTTTCCCTAAAGGGCACACCAGGTTCTCCTAGACCCCTTGACGCCCACGTACCCGACATATTCTAGGTGACGGCAGGTCACAGATCAGCCACAGTCATGGCAGACTAGGATTTGAAAATTACTCCATACTTCATTTCAATTTTGGAAATGAAGAGCGGGTCCTGGAAATTCCGTCTCAAGGGGAGTCTTGTGTGCAGCAGTAGCACTCATGAAATGAATTGTCACCGAGACATTCTGAGCAGAACGCTACTGCCGCAAGACAGCCTCCAACTTTATGTAAAGCCAGAGGAGGATGTGCCCTACGGCAATCCCCCTTCCCACGTTCACTTTCTAAGTGGCTGCACTTGAGGGCGAGCCTCCTTAAAGATGGACTTTCTGTGATCCGGTGTCATCCGTCCCACCAGCGTCGTACCAGAACCTTTCCCCATTTTTCAGGGAAAAGGGAGGTGGTTAATTGGCAGGCCTCCAAACTTCCTTCTGGTGGTTGAGACTGTGGGTGATTAAAAGGAAACACACAGAAAGGACTAGAATATAACCTGGGGTTATTTCAAGCCAAGGCCTGTCGCAAAATCAGCAGTGTCCATGATGCACAAGGAAGAGACACCGAAAAAGCCAAAACAAGAAACCTACAAAAAAGGAGACCAAAAAAACGCAGATGCTGAATCTCTAGCAGGCCTGGGTTTCTGCGTTTGAGGAAGTAATTACTCATGGATACAAAATGGAGTCACTATCTTCATGTCAACTAGCTGGCAATGGTTTTTATCAGTGCTTTATTTTGTGCGACTCTTTAAAAAACCAGCCAGCCAACCAACCAACCAAACAAACAAACAAACAAAAAACCCCAAAACTTTTATAAGAATTTTGTTGTCCTGGGTGGGGGAAGGAGAGCGATCAGAGGAGAAGGTACAAAAATCTTCTGCAAAGTTTCTTCATTCGAATAATCATAGTTTCAGTCCCAGAAGCAGTCAAAAACTTCCTAGCCTATCTACAGTAAAGTGATCGGTTGGGCGTCTTGCCCAGGTCTACTCCATGAAAACAGGCTGCCTTTGAAAGCCAGGCTGGAAGCTGCTGAGGGGTGGAATCTGAGAGTGGCTACCTGGACTTCCAGGAGGTTCATTGATGGGGCTCTGGCTGGGCTTCTAGCCCAGCATGACTGGCACGCACACTTTCAAGGTGGGTACCACTAGCAATGATCTCACCCACACTCATCTCTACTGTGTGGTAGATTATGTGTCCCTCTGAACACAGCTAGAGCTGGCGTCCGGGATATTTGCCTTTGCAAGCAGCAGGGCGAAGTGTGAACTAGGAAAGACAGTACTGAGATTCTTGCCCAGCTTACAGCCTGCAAGCCTCCAGTGTGAGAGGTTGGTGCTGTTGAAGGCTTTGAAGACTAACTTTTGGCTGTAGTTCTGTGTGATAGAAACTGGAAGTGGACATGTCCTCTTCAGTCATGGACTTGTGGGGCTTTCTGCATGCAGAGGTTAATTTTTACCAAAAAGCCTCTAGGGAAAGGGCTCCAAATAGGGCTAGTAGGAGGTTGAAGAACTGGGAAGAAGAATCCTCTTCCTTTTTACCTTCATCAAGGCAGAAAGCCCATGAAACTTGGCACAGTTGGGCATGTTGAGGTTTGTAAAGATTGGGCAGCCCAAAGAGCTAATAATAAAGCTGTTGTCTTTAGCAGTGTTGGAGTTGGTAGTGCTCACTTGCGTAAGCTGCTGTGGGAGGAGAAACAGCCATTTTCCCCCATCTTGGGCTCATGGATTAGGTCCCTGTATGGAGAGGCAGATTAACAAGAGAAAAACACACTTAATCTTTCTGTGTGTGTCTTAAATGAAACGAGAGGCTCCAGAATGAAAACCCAAAGGAACAGGGGCTCCTCTCCACTTTTTGAAACTGAAGTTTGATGTGTAATAGACAGTCTCACAGAATGGGACTGCAGAACAAGGCTAGTCTCAGGGTAACGAATGGCAGAGTGCCCTCGCCAAGACTTTTTAGGCAAAGCTCTTTGAGTCTCTTGAGAGATATGTATGTTCCTTTTCTCCAGGGAATGGGAACCCGCTCACAGGTAAGATTATGACCTATTTCGAAGAAGAACTCGAAAAGCTCAAAGAATGACCCCCTGCTTTATAGTCCGCTGCAGAGATGCCCAGGAACTGGAAGATGAGAGCTAATCTTTCTGCTTCTGTTGTTCTCCCATGGGTTTGGTGCCACATGTGAGAGTACATACCCTATATCTCAGGGACAGCAAGCATCCACACTTTAGACTGTTCCTGTGACATTATGAGATCAACTTAGAGGACAGAACTCCCAAAGTTCTGGTAATATCTTAATAATAGAAGACAGGTGGATGTGACAGCCATATAGGTCACATGGATTCCCGTTCCCCCACAGGTATAGCAGTTTGGGAAGGTTTGGATTCTACTTGTCAATGCTGACATTTCAACTTTCCCCAAGGAGTTTTAAAGAACTTTCCCAAATGCAATAAGAACTTCGTTTTCCTCACATGACCACCCGCTCACATTGTGGCTGAGCAAACACCTCAAGAAAGTTTTAATAAACTGTCCTCCTCTAACCCTGTGTCATTGCTTACACTGTAAGACACATTTGAAACTAATTCTCACCTCTCCACACACCAAGCCTATCCTAAGGGCCACAGTCTGTATACTTCACTGATAGCACAAATAACTAATTAAAATATAAAGAATATATTTCTAACCAATGCCAGAATATTAAATTTCCTAACTCTCAATTCAATTGAGAATATTTACTACAGCTGATTTATGCAAATAAATATTACGTATATTGCTTTTGAAATCCAGAGTGCTGTGAGGTTAATTTTGCTTATGCTTTTGTAGCCCAGGCTAGACTCAGGCTCACTTCAAACTCTGGGGATGACCCGCAATTGCTGATCCTCCTGCCTCCCCCAAGTTCTGAGCACCACCATTATGTTTAGCTTAAAAGAAGGACTCTGTCAAATGTCTGAGAAAATCCGTCTCTTCTGAGTGATCTCTTTTCTCGTTCCATTTGATGCATGCCCTGGAAGGTCTCCCTACTCACTCAGTGCCCCACCTTAGTGGCATGGATCTTTCTCCAAACCTCAATGACCCTTTGGAGGCACTGAAAGGTCAGGACCTCCTTGGCCTTTCTCTTAGATGGAAATTTTTCCTAAGGAGCTCCTTCCACACCAACGTCTACAGCTCAGGCTCTCACAGCGCTACCCATGTGGGTGACTGGTATTTATCATGTGACAGATCTGAAAGATTCAGCCCTGATCCATCTTTCTTGCAGCAAGGCTTAACTTTCACCTTTGAAGCTCCGGTTTCAAAGGCGGAGGCCCTGGGTGTACCTATGACACCACCACAGTTCCCATGCTGGCTCTGGCAGATCCAGGGCTTGCCAGAGCCCTGGATCCTGACAGCCATGCAAATGCCACGCATTCCAAGGCTTGCCCTCACTCCCTGGCTTCTGATTGTGCAATTGCTGCCCAAGGACAACTTTAAGAGTGAGCGTCTTTGAAGGTGCTCCCTCATCTGCTGTGGTGTCATTATGACTTCAACAGCAGTACACCCAGATTTCCTTATCCCTTGAAGTCCCAGTTCCACTGACTCAGTGAGTACATTACGGAAAACGCCACTCCTAAGTGTCCCCTCTTCCTGGAATGTCATGTCCCATACTATGTCCTCATCCCAGGCTGGATCTCATTTTGCTGTGGTGTTTGCTCATTTCTCATTGTTGTACTTTCGTGGGGCTTTTTTGAGTTTATGGTTCATGTCCAGGTTAGCTAATTTGCGAAATTCTTCATTTACATGTTATTCACAGTGTTGGAAAAGTTCCTTAAGTCACAGTCTTTGCTACTGAGTGGCAAGAACCCCTCATTACTATACTTCATAACACTAGGCAGGCTGAACCCATTCCAGATGTTCCTGCTGTAAAACCATCTGAGTCCTCAGAATTAAATGAAACTTTACTATCTCGTGATGTAAATTGAAGTTGTTTCATCCTAAGCTGGTCAGTCATTCTTCCCCAAACCGTGTGCCAAATACAGCATCACTGTTTTAGAGCCTGTGTCGATGGTCTCAACAGCTCAGAGACAAGACTGACCTCTTTCAATCCTCTGGACAAGTTGCTTCATGTATTCCCACCATAACCTGTCCCCCTCTGGATTCTTCCTGCCTTTCTCCCTCTCTCATCTCTTTTCTCCCTCAAGGAATTAAAAGTTTGAAAGATACAGTGTAAACCAAAGGGTTTAAAAAGCAACGCTTAACAAATAATTGCTTTTCTCATTTGTCTTAATCTGCAATCCAGGATGGCCTCAATCTCGGGGCAATCCTTCTGCCTCAGCCTCTTAAGTGCTAAGATTACAGGAATGAGCTACCATTTTATCTAACAAGTTTTTCTTGAGTTCATTTTTTTTATAATCAGGCTTTATGGAGAATTTCAAAAATTGGTTAACTGGTGTAACTCCTTTTTGTAGGGTACAACATACTTTTCACACTTGCTTTCTAGCAGAATGTCCTGATATTTGCATGTCTGTGTTCGTTGCTTATGCTGGTCCCTGCAGGCAGACTTACTTTATTCCAAGAAATAGACTTTAAGCCATTTTATATTCCTCTGTTGGGAGTTCTCTGTTTAGGTCTGAACTCCATTTTTTTTATTGGATTATGTGTTCTTTTGATGAGCAACTTCTTGAGTTCTTTATATATTTTGGAGATTAGACCTCTGTCTGATGTGGGGTTAGTGAAGATCTTTTCC